>QVTF01006437.1:0-27415 GCA_003573665.1 Oxygymnocypris stewartii
TGTCCCAGTGACAAGCTGTTGTCTTTCTTTCTTTCTTTCTTCTTCTTTCTTTTCTTTCTCTTTCTTCTTTTTCTTTCTTTCTTTCTTTTCTTTCTTTCTTTCTTTTCTTTCTTTCTTTCTTTCTTTCTTTTCTTTCTTTCTTTCTTCTTTCTTTCTTTCTTCTTTCTTTCTTTCTTTCTTTCTTCTCTCTCTCTTCTTCTTTCTTCTTCTCTTTCTCTTTCTCTTTCTTCTTCTGTTTTATAATCATATATAATAATATAATCATAAAGCATATTAAGCAAAAAATAAAACCTGTCAATTAGCAAAGGGTTAACTGAAAACAAAAACAGGTATAACACTAGACATTCTGCCCCCCCCCCCCACACACACACACACACACACTTTTGAAATGATGGCTACGCTACTGTAACTAATTATAGTATTTAGTTTGACATTTATCAGGGAGAACAATGTGATTTTGGAAGCAGTTATAATAGTGAAAAGTATTGTCCAAACCTCGTTGTCAGCATGATTTGGCATCTGTATAGTGGGCCCTTTAGACGTCAGAATCATTGGCACAGCACACAGCACTTAATATAGTAACCCGAACAGGCAGTCGATATCAATTATTGAGGAGGAGAGTATTTACTGCAGGGAGAAAGTGCACAGCTGTCTGTTGTGCTGAGTCTGAAACTGAGTGCTGTCTGTTGTCTGATGTTGTGTATCTCTGTAGTTTGGTTGTGTCTGTTATCTGATGTTGTGTATATCTGTGGTTTGGTTGTGTCTGTTGTCTGATGTTGTGTATCTCTCTGTGGTTTGGTTGTGTCTGTTGTCTGATGTTGTGTATCTCTGTGGTTTGGTTGTGTCTGTTGTCTGATGTTGTGTATCTCTGTAGTTTGGTTGTGTCTGTTATCTGATGTTGTGTATCTCTCTGTGGTTTGGTTGTGTCTGTTGTCTGATGTTGTGTATCTCTCTGTGGTTTGGTTGTGTCTGTTGTCTGATGTTGTGTATCTCTCTGTGGTTTGGTTGTGTCTGTTATCTGATGTTGTGTATCTCTCTGTGGTTTGGTTGTGTCTGTTGTCTGATGTTGTGTATCTCTCTGTGGTTTGGTTGTGTCTGTTGTCTGATGTTGTGTATCTCTCTGTGGTTTGGTTGTGTCTGTTGTCTGATGTTGTGTATCTCTCTGTGGTTTGGTTGTGTCTGTTGTCTGATGTTGTGTATCTCTCTCTGTGGTTTGGTTGTGTCTGTTGTCTGATGTTGTGTATCTCTGTAGTTTGGTTGTGTCTGTTATCTGATGTTGTGTATCTCTCTGTGGTTTGGTTGTGTCTGTTGTCTGATGTTGTGTATCTCTGTGGTTTGGTTGTGTCTGTTGTCTGATGTTGTGTATCTCTCTGTGGTTTGGTTGTGTCTGTTGTCTGATGTTGTGTATCTCTGTGGTTTGGTTGTCTGTTGTCTGATGTTGTGTATCTCTGTGGTTTGGCTGTGTCTGTTGTCTGATGTTGTGTATCTCTGTGGTTTGGTTGTGTCTGTTGTCTGATGTTGTGTATCTCTGTGGTTTGGTTGTGTCTGTTGTCTGATGTTGTGTATCTCTCTGTGGTTTGGTTGTGTCTGTTGTCTGATGTTGTGTATCTCTCTGTGGTTTGGTTGTGTCTGTTGTCTGATGTTGTGTATCTCTCTGTGGTTTGGTTGTGTCTGTTATCTGATGTTGTGTATCTCTCTGTGGTTTGGTTGTGTCTGTTGTCTGATGTTGTGTATCTCTCTGTGGTTTGGTTGTGTCTGTTATCTGATGTTGTGTATCTCTCTGTGGTTTGGTTGTGTCTGTTGTCTGATGTTGTGTATCTCTCTGTGGTTTGGTTGTGTCTGTTATCTGATGTTGTGTATCTCTCTGTGGTTTGGTTGTGTCTGTTGTCTGATGTTGTGTATCTCTGTGGTTTGGTTGTGTCTGTTGTCTGATGTTGTGTATCTCTGTAGTTTGGTTGTGTCTGTTATCTGATGTTGTGTATCTCTCTGTGGTTTGGTTGTGTCTGTTGTCTGATGTTGTGTATCTCTCTGTGGTTTGGTTGTGTCTGTTGTCTGATGTTGTGTATCTCTCTGTGGTTTGGTTGTGTCTGTTATCTGATGTTGGTATCTCTCTGTGGTTTGGTTGTGTCTGTTGTCTGATGTTGTGTATCTCTCTGTGGTTTGGTTGTGTCTGTTGTCTGATGTTGTGTATCTCTCTGTGGTTTGGTTGTGTCTGTTGTCTGATGTTGTGTATCTCTCTGTGGTTTGGTTGTGTCTGTTGTCTGATGTTGTGTATCTCTCTCTGTGGTTTGGGTGTGTCTGTTGTCTGATGTTGTGTATCTCTGTAGTTTGGTTGTGTCTGTTATCTGATGTTGTGTATCTCTCTGTGGTTTGGTTGTGTCTGTTGTCTGATGTTGTGTATCTCTGTGGTTTGGTTGTGTCTGTTGTCTGATGTTGTGTATCTCTCTGTGGTTTGGTTGTGTCTGTTGTCTGATGTTGTGTATCTCTGTGGTTTGGTTGTCTGTTGTCTGATGTTGTGTATCTCTGTGGGTTGGCTGTGTCTGTTGTCTGATGTTGTGTATCTCTGTGGTTTTGGGTTGTGTCTGTTGTCTGATGTTGTGTATCTCTGTGGTTTGTTGTGTCTGTTGTCTGATGTTGTGTATCTCTCTGTGGTTTGGTTGTGTCTGTTGTCTGATGTTGTGTATCTCTGTGGTTTGGTTGTGTCTGTTGTCTGATGTTGTGTTTCTCTGTGGTTTGGTTGTGTCTGATGTTGTGTATCTCTCTGTGGTTTGGTTGTGTCTGATGTTGTGGTATCTCTGTGGTTTGGTGTGTCTGTTGTCCTGTTGTGTATCTCTGTGTTGGTATCTCTCTTGTTGATGTTGGTTGTCTGTTTGTCTGATGTCGTGTTCTCCTGTGGTTTTGGTTGTGTCTGATGTTGTGTATCTCTCTGTGGTTGGGTTTGTGTCTGATGTTTGTGTATCTCTGTGGTTTGGTTGTGTCTGTTGTCTGATGTTGTGTATCTCTGTGGTTTGGTTGTGTCTGTTGTCTGATGTTGTGTATCTCTGTGGTTTGGTTGTGTCTGTTGTCTGATGTTGTGTATCTCTCGGTGGTTTGGTTGTGTCTGTTGTCTGATGTTGTGTATCTTCTCTGTGGTTTGGTGTGTCTGTTGTGATGTTGTGTATCTCTGTGGTTTGGTTTTGTATCTTGGTTGGTTGTGTCTGTTGTCTGATGTTGTGTATCTCTCTGTGGTTTGGTTGTGTCTGTTGTCTGATGTTATGTATCTTCCTCTGTGGTTTGGTTGTGTCTGTTGTCTGATGTCGTGTATCTCTGTGGTTTGGTTGTGTCTGATGTCTGATGTTGTGTATCTCTCTGTGGTTTGGTTGTGTCTGTTGTTCTGATGTTATGTATCTCTCTGTGGTTTGGTTGTGTCTGTTGTCTGATGTTGTGTATCTCTGTGGTTTGGTTGTGTCCTGTTTGTCTGATGTTGTTGTATCTCTGTGGTTTGGGCTGTGTCTGTTGTCTGATGTTGTGTATCTCTCTGTGGTTTGGTTGTGTCTGTTGTCTGATGTTGTGTATCTCTGTGGTTTGGTTGTGTCTGTTGTCTGATGTTGTGTATCTCTGTGGTTTGGTTGTGTCTGTTGTCTGATGTTGTGTATCTCTCTGTGGTTTGGTTGTGTCTGTTGTCTGATGTTGTGTATCTCTGTGGTTTGGTTGTGTCTGTTGTCTGATGTTGTGTATCTCTGTGGTTTGGCTGTGTCTGTTGTCTGATGTTATGTATCTCTCTGTGGTTTGGTTGTGTCTGTTGTCTGATGTTGTGTATCTCTGTGGTTTGGTTGTGTCTGTTGTCTGATGTTGTGTATCTCTGTGGTTTGGCTGTGTCTGTTGTCTGATGTTGTGTATCTCTCTGTGGTTTGGTTGTGTCTGATGTCTGATGTTGTGTATCTCTGTGGTTTGGTTGTGTCTGTTGTCTGATGTTGTGTATCTCTGTGGTTTGGTTGTGTCTGTTGTCTGATGTTGTGTATCTCTGTGGTTTGGTTGTGTCTGTTGTCTGATGTTGTGTATCTCTGTGGTTTGGTTGTGTCTGTTGTCTGATGTTGTGTATCTCTCTCTGTGGTTTGGTTGTGTCTGTTGTCTGATGTTGTGTATCTCTGTGGTTTGGTGTGTCTGTTGTCTGATGTTGTGTATCTCTCTGTGGTTTGGTTGTGTCTGTTGTCTGATGTTGTGTATCTCTCTGTGGTTTGGTTGTGTCTGTTGTCTGATGTTGTGTATCTCTCTCTGGGTTTGGTTGTGTCTGTTGTCTGATGTTGTGTATCTCTGTGGTTTGGTTGTGTCTGTTGTCTGATGTTGTGTATCTCTGTGGTTTGGCTGTGTCTGTTGTCTGATGTTGTGTATCTCTGTGGTTTGGTTGTGTCTGTTGTCTGATGTTGTGTATCTCTGTAGTTTGGTTGTGTCTGTTGTCTGATGTTGTGTATCTCTGTGGTTTGGTTGTGTCTGTTGTCTGATGTTGTGTATCTCTGTGGTTTGGTTGTGTCTGTTGTCTGATGTTGTGTATCTCTGTGGTTTGGTGTGGTCTGTTGTCTGATGTTGTGTATCTCTGTGGTTGGTTGTGTCATGTCTGATTTGTGGTGCTTCTCTGTTTGCTCTTGAATCTGGTTAGTTAGAAAATGAAGAGAGAAGGTTTGAATGCTGGTTTGCTTGCTACGCTGTAGTTATTCTGTTTGGTGATATGAAATGTTTGTGTATAAACACTTCTAAGTACAGGGGCCCGTTTCAGAAAGGAGGTTAAAGTGAAAACTCTGAGTATGTTAACCCTGAAATGAGGGAAACTCTGGGTTTTCCGTTTTCAAAAAGGGAGGTTTGTCAAACCCTGAGAAAGCAGGGTAAGTCAGCCCGTGTTCTGAAAGAGAGGTAACTTATACTCAGAGTCAATTACCGTGGTAACTTACTCCGTGAACCTAACCTGGTCGGAAGCAGGTTTTCTTCGGTAAACCCAGAGTTTCTTTCGGTCTTCCTCTCCCTTTTTATAGTTTTAGCGCGGTTTAATGCCTAATATAAACTGCAAAATTGATTTTCTTACTGAGTATTTTTTGTCTTATTTCAAGTAAAAAATATCTAAAAATGTAAAATTATATATGAAAAAAAATTGTCAATATTTTGTCTTGTTTCCTGGGGGATTTTCCTTTTTAAGTGCACTTTACATAAAACAAGTAAAATTGTCCGCCATTGGGTAAGAAAAATAATCTTAATGTAAACGGAAACAAGAATATGTTTAATGTCTTCCCCATTGGAAGATAATTAGCAAAATAGGAAAAAATGCACTTTAAAACATCGGAGATGCAGAGCACATTATAAGTCCTGTATGCAGATTTTAAGGAAAGTGTGCATCGCTCTCATACTCATTCTGATCATTTGTCCTGGGCACAAATCCGTCAAAGAAGAGTTTCACAGGACTGTAGGTCAGTGGTGAAAAAATCGGTTTAAATGAGGCTAATCTGATAAATGACGATCACTTGGTAACATCTTTCTGTGACGTCTGGAAGTAACGCTGAATTAGCCACCTCGTAAAATATGTCCGGATTGCCGTGAGATCGGGCTGGAAGTAATGATGGTTTGGATGCATTGATGACAAGCATATCTCCACCATCATCGCACCTTCTGAAAATGAAACGAATTACTGTAGTACAAGCCGTAACCACCTCCACTGCTGTTAAATAAACTAATTATTCACTTTGGATTTGAGAATTCTTCCAATACTTGACCACCTGCTCTTCATCTGTCAGTGGTGCTGGTTCTCTTCTCTGCCTTCTTGCTGTCATCAAGTCAGTAGTTAAGAGTTGTATTACTCTAATTAAGAAATGCAACAGGTTGGATTAGAGAATATTTAACTATGTGAAAAGAGTGTTTGACTATGTGGAAAAAGCTGCAGCGCATTGAAATAGACATTGAATGATATTTAATGTTTGTAAAGTCATTAAGCCCACACATATGAACCTTTAATGCTTAAAGCTTTACCTTGATTTAATTGTGTTTTTATACTTCATTTTTAGCTGCTGCACGTTCTTGTTTAATTTTTCCGTATATTTACTTTTTTGTGGCCGTGGGATAACATTAAAATGAATATGTTCAATAATTTACAGTTTTCACCTCTGATATTATAACAGTTATTAAGTTATTGACAGTTATTAAGAGTTAAAGTTACGCAGTGACTGAAGTACGCACACTGACGTCTTTTGGCGGGAGCTGTTGCCATGGTGAATCGTAATTTCGGTTCTCCGCTGATCATGACTTTTCATAGTCATGGTGCACGCGCTTAACTCAGAGTTAACCTACTTAGAGTTGAGTAAACTAACACAATTCAGCTGTTCTGTAACCGAAAACTCAGAGTTTCCCATCTCAGAGTAACTCAACTCTGAGTTCAAGTTTAAACTCAGAGTTGGTTGAACCTCCTTATTGAAACGGGCCCCAGGTGCGTATATATATATATATATACACACACACACACACACACACACATATATATATACACATTCTAGAGTACAGGTGTATATATTTACTTACTTGAGAAATAATATTACATGAGATGTGAAATTTAAATTTAAGACAAATTGTCAAAATTGAGTGACTTTATGCTTAAATGGGTCAGAAAAATCAACTTATTTTTCTAAAATATAATTCTATAATTTTTCTATAATTCTAAAACTTCTTAAAGTTTCATATATTTTATTTTAATTAGGGTTAAATATGTACTGTAGTTTTGTTGAGCAAAAAATGTATATACATTTTCCCCCTGATTTACAGAAGACACACTAAAATGGCCTTCGGTGTAACAATCTTGTCAGGCATATTTACAAACAAAAATCTATTTATGACATATTAAAAGACTAACTACGTTCATCCCAAATACATTTTTTTTGCCACTATCCTAGGTTTTGTCCATTTGACAGTAAGAATTTTTACTAATTTAAAACAATAAAATTGAATATGCTCCTATATTCTTTTAAATATTTGAATATGTACAAGTCAGAATAAACATGTTATTTAAATTTTTACATACATATTGTGTTACACTGAATTAAAATATAACATTAGTTCTACCAAATTTTGACATTTTATTCTCCAACAACTTTTTTGAAACCTTTTAATGTGCTTTCGATGGACATAAAATCACTTTTGTCCATTTCTTTTGATGCAGACATCTTAACGTCTTTGACCCACATACATACTGCACACTACAGTCTTCTCCGGTATAAATATCTATTTTTACATTTATAGAAAAAACATGTGTAGCCTACATTGTTTGGTGTCTCTGGGATATTGTTTGGGACACATGCATATTTAAATTAGACACGACTGTAGTGTGCAGTGTAGTGCACTAGATGGCAGCAAGCTCACACTGTAAACATCACATCATGTGAATGTATCTGTAGACACTGTTTTCAGGGGAACCTGCGATGAAGAGATCCACCCTCAAACATGTTGTCCTGGGCCTGTTATATTTACACAACACTCCTATAACTGCAGGTGCTGCTCATATTCATAAAGAGAGAAACAAAGACAAACAACATCACATGGAACAATAATGCTTGCTAATTAACTGTAATGCAGAGAGAGTGTTATTCTGTCATTCTGTAAGTAAGCTATACATACAGGAAGAATTGTTAATGAGAAGTATATGCAAATTTGAGTTTGAGTGTGCAGAGAAGTACACTTGTTAGTGAACGGCCGTGCTTCTTTTCTGTGATGAGTGCTGTGCATAAAACCCTGATTGCAATCTAACAGTGAGTTTCTTCTTTTCATCGTCGGTCCGACCCCCTTTATTTAAATCCAACCTCCGTGTTTGTGTTCCTGCGTTTAGAATGTGAAATCACGCTATAGTGTCTCTTACCGTAATAATGCTGCTGTGCTCTGTACAGTATAGCTGCTGATTGCTGGAAAACACTTTGTTTGGCGTGAACAGTAAAGTGTCTCGTAGGTTCTTCCCAATGTCATTGAAAATCCTTTAACTATATTCCAGTGAAATACAATAGGGCTGATTTTTATTGTAAGGTTGGTTGGCGTATTTTTTCTTTCAACTTCTTTCAAATGTGTTGTCAGAATGTTTTGTTAATGTTCTCTTAAAGGGGTAGTTCACATAAAAATGAATATCCGGTCATCATTTACTCAACACGCAAATCTGAGTTTCTTTCTTCTGTTGAGCAAAAAGAAGATGGTAGACTTATAAGTGCATTACTGCCCCCTATCTCTCAAATGGACCATTGATACTCCTAAGTGAGATTGTAGATAGTGTCAGTGGTCCATGTGAGAGATAGGGGGCGGTAATGCACTTATAAGTCTGTGATCCGCCGCAACACAAGAAGAAATACAGAATTCAAATGATGGGTATTACAGTGGTATTTTTATGGGTGCCTGCACATATTGGTATCCAAGGAAATTAAATTGCAGATAAAGAAGCAAAAGCAGCAGTAAAGAACACAACGACATTAACGTAACTGTTAATCTAAGTAAGAGTGAAATCAAGAGTATTATTAAGAAAAGGCTGAAGGAAAGGTGGCAAAAACAATGGGATAAGGAGAAAAAAGGTCGATGGTTTTACAGAATTCAAAGGAAAGTGGGAGGGATGAGGAAGTGCAGGGAAAAACAGAAGAGATGAAATAGTAATATCAAGGATGAGATTTGGACACACAAGATTAATTAGGACACTTTATAAAATGGGTAAACATGATACGGGAAGGTGTGAATTTTGTGGGCAAGAAGAATCAGTGCAACATGTTATTTTGTACTGTCAGAAATATGAAACTGAAAGAAGATTTTTTAGAAAAAATAAAAATGCAAGTTAAACTTAGAGATATATTACAAAATGACTCGAGAAATGAATGCTATAGTTTTATTTTTCAGTACCTTAAGATAACACATTTGTGGGAGAGAATATAAAAATAAAAAAAAAGGGGGGGGGGGGGTAGGGTTAGTAAGTCATTTTGATCCACACTCCATACCAGTTGGTGGCGGAATTACACTATTTTGTTGTTTGTCAACCGCCAATAGATTTTAAGAAGAAGAAGAAGAACACAATAAGAAGACGCGTCATGCGCGGCTGTTGTGCGAACGCTCTCAGGACAGTTTGACCGGGCGGCGGATCAGAGGTAAAGAACGACATAAATACTGTCAGTTTCTTGCACAGACCGGTTCGTTTCGTGTCTTTAGAGCCAGTGTATCGTCACGAGCCGCTGGGTTTAATTTGGTTTTTGTCTGTGTATGTTGTTTCTCTCTCAAAGCCGTGGAGCCCATTGACTGCCATATATGACTGACAGACTGCAACGGTTTGAGTTAAAAATCCTCGTTTGTGTTCTTCTGAAGAAACAAAGTCACCTACATCTTGGATGCTCTGCAGGGGGTCAGCAGATACACATCAAAGTTTCATTTTTAGGTGTACTATCTCTTTAAAAATGTGTTTGTCATTGAATCATTCATTCACGAGATTTGCTCAACACTCTGAATCATCCAGTTATGAAACAAGTGAAGTATTTATGAGTCATTGAATCAATCATTCAAACCACTTTTTCAGAATTTAATATAAACAATTGGTATACTAAATATATTTGTATTTTAATTACATGTATATTACAATGGTTAATAATTCATTCAAATGTATTAAACACTTTTAAATAGACTCAGCAATAATATTTTGTCACGTTATTTTGTTTAGTTCAGAATCGTGATCTCTGTTTGAGACAAATAAAAAAGTGATTCTGAATTTATCCAGAATTGTCCAGTTTTTTTTATGTTATAAAAACGTTTTTCTAAAATGTTAAGTTAACATTCCATTTGATCATTTTGCAAACATTCTGGAAAAGTAATTTTTGAATGTTACCTAAATGTTCTGAAACATGTAACACTTAAACAATGTTACACGAATGTTCCGTGAATGATTTATACATAACAGTTCTATGCTGATGTTTCGAGAACCTTATTAAAGCTCAGATAACTTTGAACAAACATTATATTCACATTACTGGAACAATATTCATAACTCGAAGTTCTGAGCACTTTCCTTGTGTGTACGAGAGACCAAACCTCAGTCTGAATGCAGACTGCTGGATGCTTATATTTGATATTAATGTGTGACGTTGTTTATGGGTCTGGAGAGAGATTCATTCCTGTTTAAAAGTGTGTCATTTCTGTGGCTGAAGCACCATCAAATGTTATGGCAAAAATAACTAGACTAGATTTGACATTTCCTGAAGAAGTTTGCTACCATGATTTTAGTTTTAGGTGTTTACCAAGAAGTGGAGTGCTAGAGAGGGTCAAATAAAGATGGAAGAGATGTGTTTTTAGCTGATTCTTAGATGTGTTTTTAGCTAATTTTGCATCAGCAGAACAAGTTACATGCCTATATTTATATTCAGGATTGAGATTTGTGAACAAATTGAATAAAACCAAACATATCTTGTTCACATTTTCTTCAACTCTTTCTAATTTTGTTTTGAACTTTGCATTTTAAGTAATGTGCATCATAAACAGCATTTGATATTGACTTGAAGTCAGGATGGGAGAAAGTATTGTAGCATTTTGTTTGAAAAAACTGGAGTGTATTTTTTCAGCATTTTGATTCTTAATGACAGCCATCGGCGAGAGAGGTTAAATGCCCGGCACCTAAATCAACTCCATATATTAGAGAAACACTGGAGTACAGACACTCCACGTCCAAGGCCACTGAAAGCTTTTCAATCGCTCTTAAAATACTGCAGAACGCCACTCGCTCCGCATTAATTGCCTGTTGTTTTACATCCGCTGCTGTTGTCTTGGCAGCGGCAGGACGGCGAGTAGCACCGAGATAGTCATAGCTCTGGGGAAGATGAATAATACAATAACACTCATTTACAGACACGGCCAAATGAAAACAAACGCTACAAAACCCTGAAGGACAGAAAGGAGAGTTTCTTTTTAAGATTGGGATGTTCACTAAGCCATGCATCACTGTTATATTAAAGTTATTAATATGAACACTGTACACGGCACAAATGATCTTCTTATTCAGTATTTTTGTCTTGTTTTTCAGTAAAATATCGAAATATTCTTAAATCAAGATACATTTACTTGAGAAGTAAAATTGTGTAAGATATGAAATGTTGTTTTCAGACAAAATGGTCAAAATGAAGTGACTTCATGCTTTAAACAAGAACAAATATCTATCAATGGGGTCAGAAAAAATTATCTAATTTCTCAAATTATTTTTATTATGTCAGCTTTTTCAAATCTTGTTTTAAGTATTGTTTTGAGATTTTAATATAACTTAATTATTTTTTTTTATTTTTTTTGTATTATATTTGTATTTATTATTTATTTGTTTAGATTTTTTCATTATTTATTTATTTGTTTTTAGAAAACAACTTACTATCTTAAGTAATTTTGCAAAATGTATCTTGATTTATAGATATCTGTATTGGAAATTAACAAGACAAGAATATTTACTTTTACTTTTACTTTTTAGTCATTTAGCAGATGCTTTTATCCAAAGTGACTTACAAATAAGAAAAAGTAACTAAAACTATAAGTTAAAAGTCTATAAATACTATAAATACACATTTAAGAAAATGGAGAACTTAAATAAAATGACAAATGCATACAACAATATTTCAAAACATAAAGCTAAAAACAATTCAAAATATTAAATCAACAAAAGGTATGAGTATAATAATTATTCTAACATAACACTAAGCCAACCACCCAAATATATATATATATATGTGTTATTTCATTTCCATGTAGTATGTTGAAGTAACGTTACATAAATAAATACAATGTATTAAAACTAAAACTAAAGAAAATCCTATAAAGACATAATAAATTCATACACAATTTATCTAAAATTAAAATAGATAACAAATCAAACGGCAGTAGTTTATCAGTAATGCTAAAAAAGAACACATGCTAACAAACAACAACTCACACATCGTAAGAATTGGTTATAAACACTGAAACAGAAGTGAAACAAGCCGTAAGAAAGAAGAGAAATAAAAAGCGATACTTATATCTGATATACTGAGTAAGAAATCATTTTTTTCAGTGTAAATGTTAAACTTGGGGATCAAATATCTATTTATAACTGTGCAATGCTTTTAATTTGATAGTGCTGCGTTTAACACTAAAATGCATATTTCCGTGTGCATGTTCAGATTCTGATGTTTGTGAATATGAGGAATAAACTGTTCAGTGCATGAGGTGCAGCTGACCTTGAATTAAACAATGAAAAGCCGTTCTCCTCGAGTACAGCAAGATGTTGAAGTCTGTGCATTATGCATACAATGTGTTTTATCATATCTCTCAATGCCACACCATAAAGCTATATTTAAACTTCCACTTTAAATATTAGCAGAATGACGGGCCCCATGCAAATCTGTTATTACAGTAAATTTAATTCCACCATTAAGCTTTTGGAAAGCCTTTTTAATCATCCATTATTCATCAGTATTGTCACTTTGGCTCTTTTTGCTCCACTTAGGTCATCATGTGGAATGAGTTAAGAAACGACTGCGTGTCAACCATTAGCTCGCTAAACATTTGCATATTCACTATTCCATATCAAAACAACAACAATGCAACGTGATTAAACGTAATTAAGACTTCATTAGGGGTTCCTTGTAAACACTTTTCTCCATAAGTCACTAACTTGCCGATTGCTAATGTGCTTCTGAATAAGTCATACAGGCCCTGACTGCTTTTACCAACCAACTTTATTATTCAAAGAGTGCATTTTAACGTCACAACGAACACAAAGTATTAGACGGCATGCTGCAAATAAATACCGGAAGCATAAGATACTATTATTTCCAAACACCAGAGACATTTGGTGTTTAACTATGACACCCAAAGTGTGTTTAATGCTCATCTGATGCATATTCCACACTAAACATGGAAAGAGCTAGTCAAAATTGTTGGAACAACAATTCTGTTTGTAGCCTAATGTCTCTAATGTTGAATATACAAAATTTGTTAAAGTCTACATTTCATAATTGTTATAAAATAGTTTTGACAGTTACCAATAATATTGTCTGATAAGTGCAACAAAAGTATTGAATACTGAACAGCTATTTAGGATGTCCATAGTAGAAGATCAACACTGAAAAGTTCATTTACATTTGATTTGTAAAAAAGTGCATTAAACTTATTACATTTAATGGAGTAAATGACAGTGGCTCAAGTTTGGTTTGCAATTTGAACAGCAATATGTTTGTTTTCAGCAAAGAAACATTAAAAAATGTCTTCTCCACTTAAAAAAGAAATCGTTTTTCAATATAGAAGACATGCACAATATTATACAAGTTTACAATATAAAATAATCTTGCAATGCAGATTTTGCTCGTCCCCGAGCATCACTCGGCACATGTCCTGATCGCGTGATGGCTTTTTACATTTGGCTATACGCAGGGCTGTAAGATACGATGCTTGCTGTGCTTTCTCGTGTATTGTCGTGATCTGTGTTAGTTCAGTCCTACATTTTTCTTGACGTATTCTTCTTTCTTTCTCTTAAAAAAATCCTTACTTTTATTTGCATGCTCCGGATGAATTGTTGTGAGATGTCGGTTGAGTTTCAGTGCTTCAACGGATAAAATCTTCAAGCACAGTGTGCACTGTTTTCTGCCATCACTATATTTCATAACGTCATATTTTATGTACGAGTCGTCAAATTTACGCAGTTTAGTTTTTTTTCTTCTGTATTTACCTTCTCAGCTGAGACATGCATCCTCGATCTAAAAACTTGTACATTTTTAAATAGTCTTAGCATTTATCAGCGTGTTCACTGGTACGTCAACGGTTTGGTGGTTGTTTCAGTGTAGTGTGCTGCGCATAATTGATATTATGTTTTAAATATGTCTATTTTTTTAAATACATCATAATTCAGATAGGACAATCCTGACTTGCATACCGGGTAAAATAATTTAAAAAAATTCATGTTCTAGAATTTTCTTTGCGGCCCCCCTAGTGCCACCTAGTGGCCTGCAGTTGAGAACCACTACCTTAGAAAAACCAGATATCCAGAAGAAGAACAGCATCCACCTTATTTTTCAATAAAGAAAGTAAAGTATTTCAAGACTTCAGATTCATTAGCAATCATAGGTTAAAAACCCTGCTGTAATTCTTAAATGATTTGCACTACAAGCCAGTGTGTTTATGATTACGCTTAAAACAATATGATAACAAAAACTAGTTTGCAACATCAAGCAGAAAGACTGTTTTTTTTTGTTAAAATAAGGTGGTTGTTATTGTTATTGATCACAAACTGTACGCACAGCATCTCAAATTTTGCATGCATTATTTCTGTATTCATAGATATATTTTAAATAAATATTTGATATATTGCGAGAATGATCTACGTTGTGTATTCACAAAGTCATGTTTTGACCAGAATGCAATACATCGTGAACAATTTAAGCTGCACATTGAATGTAGATTGCTTTGATGCTTTACACGGAGGGTGTTATTGAAGATTCGAAACCGCAGTATTGAACCGACAGCAAACCTGCAAAGAAAACAGGGCGTTTACGTAGAAGTCTCAAGGGTGTTAGGAAAAAAAAATTAGAAAAGTGACTAAACTAAATTATGACTGTTTTTGGTGCAGGAAATGTTCATTGACTTTAAATGATTTGATAAAAATGTATGATGTAAGTCCCCTTTACATAGTCATGCACGACCTGCAGATCGCCCTCATTATGAAACCGCAACTTCTCTCTCACACCATTATATTCTCTATCTCTCTCGCTCTCACTCACTCACTCTCACCTGGGTATCCCCCCCACTCTCATTTCTCACCAAACACCAACTTTCTGAATGCCTCTGACACGTTTTCTCTTTAAAATAGACCATCTCTCTCTCTCGAGTCTCTTGTAAATGTCATAGTGGTTGTGGAAAAACGTATTGTTCCTTCACACGTACAGCACTGATGGACGGTCCGAGAGCTCGTATATCTCTCTGTTCTCTGTAAATGAAACTAACCTTTACATAAGGCATTGTAGTTGATGGCTCAGCGACAACATGAAGGTTTTTCATGAGCTATGCAGATTTACAGACTCTTAACAGGAAGCATATTTTTACATTTGTGAAAAATAAATGTGATGCTTGACCACTTTGATGCTGTGGGTGGTTGCTAGGGCATTTCTACAAAGTTTCTAAAGTGTTCTAGTTGCTAGGAGGTTGCTAGGGTGCTGTGTGTGTTTGCTACAAAGTTTCTAAGGTGTTCTAGTTGCTAGGAGGTTGCTAGGGTGCTGTTGTGTTTGTTACAAAGTTTCTAAGGTGTTCTAGTTGCTAGGAGGTTGCTAGGGTGCTGTGTGTGTTTGCTACAAAGTTTCTAAGGTGTTCTAGTTGCTAGGAGGTTGCTAAGGTGCTGTGTGTGTTGCTACAAAGTTTCTAAGGTGTTCTAGTTGCTAAGAGGTTGCTAGGGTGCTGTGTGTGTTTTCTACAAAGTTTCTAAGTGTTCTAGTTGCTAGGAGGTTGCTAGGGTGCTGTGTGTGTTTGCTACAAAGTTTCTAAGTGTTCTAGTTGCTAGGAGGTTGCTAGGGTGCTGTGTGTGTTTGCTACAAAGTTTCTAAAGTGTTCGAGTTGCTAGGAGGTTGCTAGGGTGCTGTGTGTGTTTGCTACAAGTTTCTAAGGTGTTCTAGTTGCTAGGAGGTTGCTAGGGTGCTGTGTATGTTTGCTACAAAGTTTCTAAGGTGTTCTAGTTGCTAGGAGGTTGCTAGGGTGCTGTGTGTGTTTGCTACAAAGTTTCTAAGGTGTTCTAGTTGCTAGGAGGTTGCTAGGGTGCTGTGGTGTTTGCTACAAAGTTTCTAAAGTGTTCGAGTTGCTAGGAGGTTGCTAGGGTGCTGTGTGTGTTTGCCACCAAGTTTCTAAGGTGTTCTAGTTGCTAGGAGGTTGCTAGGGTGCTGTGTGTTTGCTACAAAGTTTCTAAGTGTTCTAGTTGCTAGGCTAGGAGGTTGCTAGGGTGCTGTGTGTGTTTGCTACAAAGTTTCTAAGTGTTCTAGTTGCTAGGAGGTTGCTAGGTGCTGTGTGTGTTTGCTACAAAGTTTCTAAGGTGTTCTAGTTGCTAGGAGGTTGCTAGGGTGCTGTGTGTGTTTGCTACAAAGTTTCTAAAGGTGTTCTAGTTGCTAGGAGGTTGCTAGGGTGCTGTGTGTGTTTGCTACAAAGTTTCTAAGTGTTCGAGTTGCTAGGAGGTTGCTAGGGTGCTGTGTGTGTTTGCACAAGTTTCTAAGGTGTTCTAGTTGCTAGGAGGTTGCTAGGGTGCTGTGTGTTTGCTACAAAGTTTCTAAAGTGTTCTAGTTGCTAGGAGGTTGCTAGGGTGCTGTGTGTGTTTGCTACAAAGTTTCTAAGGTGTTCTAGTTGCTAGGAGGTTGCTAGGGTGCTGTGTGTGTTTGCTACAAAGTTTCTAAAGTGTTCTAGTTGCTAGGAGGTTGCTAGGGTGCTGGTGTGTTTGCTACAAAGTTTCTAAAGTGTTAGTTGCTAGGAGGTTGCTATGGTGCTGTGGTGTTGCTAGAACATTTCAACAACGTTTCTAAGGTGTTCTTGTTGTTAGGAGGTTGCTAGGACGCTGTGGGTGACTGCTAGGGCATTTTAACAATTTCTATGGCGTTCTAGTTGCTAGGGTGCTGTGGGTGGTTGCTAGGGCATTTTAACAATTTCTATGGCGTTCTAGTTGCTAGGGTGCTGTGGGTGGTTGCTAGGGCATTTCAACAAAGTGTATATGGTTTTCTAGTTGCTAGGGTGCTGTGGGTGGTTGCTTGGGCATTAAAACAGAGTTTATAACAAGTTATTGTTGTTAGGTGGTTGCTAGGGTGCTGTGGGCAGTTGCTAGGGCCTTTCTACAAAGTTTCTAAGGTGTTCAAGTTGCTAGGGTGGTGTGGGGAGTTTCTAAGGAGTTCTAGTTGCTAGGGTGGTGTGGGGAGTTTCTAAGGGGTTCTAGTTGCTAGGGTGCTGTGGGCGGTTGCTAGGGCATTTCAACAAAGTTTCTAAGGGGTTCTAGTTGCTAGGGTGGTGTGGGGAGTTTCTAAGGGGTTCTAGTTGCTAGGGTGCTGTGGGCGGTTGCTAGGGCATTTCAACAAAGTTTCTAAGATGTTCTTGTTGTTCGGTGGTTGCTAGGGCGTTGCTATGCTATATGAAATTGTAAATATCCAGCTGTCCCTCAGGTTCCTGTACTGCTCCAGCAGGTGAGCATGCTGCGTCTGATCGTTTAGTGCAGTAGAGCCTAGTCACACTGACGCCCGTGTTACCTTTGCTAAGAAACTGAGTTGTTGTTAAGTGCGCAGCTCTCACACAAACAAACAGCAGATCTGTGATGTGTGTAGCAGGAGTGAGCGATATAATCATCAGCACGTATAAACACGCGCTTTTGCATTATGCATCGCCGTATCCCCTCCCCCAGCGCCGCAGCAAGCTTCTATTTTCTGTGACAATGAAAGCGAGTGCGGGCTGAGACTGATGAAAAACACGATTGCTCCTGATATCTCCTGCGCCTCTGATAAGGAGCGGTGCTGCTGTTTTAGGGAATGGGATTTGCGCATCATAAAATCATAGTTTGATATGATGAAACTGGCTTTTTGGAGATATTCTTCCAAATACAAATGCTGACTTTTGACTTGTGTGTTTGTTTCCATAAAACACATCTTGAACTGCAGCCTGTTGTTTTTCTTATTTAGCCTATTTGCTGGGATTGCAACAAATATGATCATTTTGAGTTTTGCTATCTTTCCTATCCAACATACGGACATTACGTTTACAGCATTTATTAATCCAGGTTCATTTATAGATTTACTAATGCACTTTATTGTATAGTTAAGTTAAAGTTGTATAACAACTTTAGGTAGGCTAATGCATTATGAACCACATCAATTAATAACAAGAGAATAGAATAGAATGGAATGGAATGGAATAGAGTAGAATAGAGTAGAGTAGAATGGAATGGAGTAGAATAGAGTAGAATAGTAGAATAGTAGTAGAATAGAATGGAATGGGATAGAGTGGAATGGAATGGAATGGAATGGAGTAGACTGGAGTAGAATGGAATAGAATAGAATGGAGTAGAATTGAGTAGAATGGAATAGAATGGAGTATAATGGCATGTAATAGAATAGAGTAGAATGGAATGGAATAGAATGGAGTAGAATGGAATGGAATGTAATAGAATAGAATAGAGTAGAATGGAATGTAATAGAATGGAATAGAAAAGAATAGAATGGAGTAGAATGGAATGGAAAGGAATGGAATGGAGTAGAATGAATGGAATAGAATAGAGTAGAATGGAATGGAATAGAATAGAATAGAATGGAGTAGAATGGAATGGAATAGAATAGAGTAGAATGGAATGGAATAGAATAGAATGGAGTAGAATGGAATGGAAAGGAATGGAATGGAATAGAATAGAGTAGAATGGAATGGAATAGAATAGAATGGAGTAGAATGGAATAGAATGGAATAAACTTTCTTTGTCACCGAAAGAAGATTTGTCTTCTAGCAGCTAGAACACTGGATTTGCAAAGTGCTACGATGTTGTTCTGACCAAACAATAATAATAAATTAAATAAAACAATTAAAAACATATACATAAAATACAACAGTGTATAAGTATAACATATGTACAATGTAAAACAAAATAAAGTGCTAATATACTATAGGTGTATTGTTCATTTATAAACATATTGCTTTTATAAATAAATGTTAACCTAGATTAAGAAATGCTTAGATGAACAGATTAAGTTTAACTGACTCCATGATAAGTATCTCTTCTCTTACTTTAAGTCTAACTAACTGTCCATTTATGCCGGACCTCATAACTTTCTCAGTGGTCAGGCTAAAGCGTGTGAAGTCTGCTCGTGGCACTGCTGTGTATTGTGCTTGAGTATAACACAGAATGTCCTTTTTCTGAGCAGCTAATAGGTTTCCAGTGCAATTACAGCTCTTTAGAATCAGGTAACCTTTAGCTGATTTCAGATGTGAGTCATCATCGTCTAAATTTAGCTGCTGTTCTCAGAACTTGATTGGCCTTGAAACAGACAATTAGATAAATATGGCATGAAATGACGGGAGCTGGATTGTGATGGTATGGGCTTTGACTTCACAGCATCTTTGCAACATGCATTCAATCTGGATTTAACATAAGATCAGTCTCTGGTACGCTTACAGTAAGGTATAGTGATCAAATCATAAACGATAAGTATTTAACGCTTGTGCAAAACACATTGTGTTATTACAACGGCACAGTTTTGCTTTCAATATGCAGAAATTAGCAAAAAAATAAAAATATTTAAGGAGAAAGTCAAGCCATGTGCATGCAATCCATATGGAAATGTAATATATGACATAATTGCCCGATAACAAGAGTGATATTGCCATATATTACCAATGAGGCAATATATTAAATACGTACATACTAAAATCTGTATTATGATTTTTAATATGATAGATGTAGAAACCATGCGTGTTAACAATTTATTTTATTTATATATGCAACTTTATTAAAACAACATATATAAAAGTATGTATTTTTTTAATGCATGTCCAATGTCCATCTTTTATATTTAAATATATAATATTAACATGTATCGGCAGCAGATTTTAGGATGTTTATACGTTTATGCAACATGTCCAAAAATATATACACTTATGTAAACACCTACATACTTGCATAAGCTAGATATATATGTTAATATATGAATTTGTTATAGGTTTCATATATGTTTTTACTTCAGATGACAATATATGTCATATATGGAACATTTATTATTTGTGCATAAGGGAAACACCATGGACTTTTTGTTCAGGTTTCATATGTTTTTACTTCAGATGACAGCATCCTATATTTTCATGTATATGGAAATTTATGAAATGCACAAATATTACATTTTCTTACATTTGCACACTTTTTGTTCAAGTTTTGTGTGTTTTTACTTCATTTAACAATATATTTCATACATGTAAATATATAATATGTACATATATGACGTTTCCGTGTGGGAAACACCATGCACTTTTTGTTCAGAGAATGCAAAATCTATTTTTAGCATCTTAACTGTGTCCAAAAAAATTCGTAAAATTTGAGCAGGTACTATATTTGATACTTAAACTTACTTCACGACCGTTTATGTTTCTCATAGTATGCATGCATGTCAATGCCACTTTGAAAGGCAGTCGAGCAGCTCTAGACTTTATTATTTTCATTTCTTCTTTCATGAAAATGTACGAGCAAGGACAAATAGAGCCCTAATAAAGAGGCGAATTATGATGCTAATGCATGCATTGTTTTTGTCTGCTGGAACAATGCGGCATAATGGAGCAAATGTCTGAATTTTATGCTGAAAATGAAGCCACATGTTTGGATGATTACTGTGGGAAAAACTTGAAAGAGGCTTAATTGTACTGTATACACATGGTAATTATGATGATAGAGAGCGATAACTGTGCAATGCATCAGAAAACAGCTTCCTCTATTTTTAGTTTTCAGCCGAAGCCGCTCGGCCTCAAAGAAAGATACCACAATATGATATGAGACCAGTTATAAGTATTACTAATGCAAGGATTAAACCACAGGGGATCTTATGAAACACAAAAAATAACGAGCAATCAAACTTGTGTCTAAACTCTGAAAAGGGAACGTGACTAGCTAAAGGTGGTCTTGGTTATTCAATGACATATTTAGCATTTATGTGTCAGGTTGAAACTCAACTGGTGGTTATTCAAAAGCCATAATGACCTTTAAGAAAAGCCTGAGTTGTGTTGAAATCTGTCAAGCTTAACTTCTGTACTTCACAGTCAATCAGCTCTAGCATCATGCTAATAACCCGCCGCGGTGGAAAAACCCCAGCGTCACGTGCTCTCGGACATGTCGAAGGTATGGCGACGCTGGATAAAGGTTAAATCAACTGTCGACTTTAATTAGCATGTTTCACTTCACAAATGAGCTAACAAAGCAGTTTTTTGACCTCATTTTGATACTTTCTGTCTGCTAAGCTCTCGTTTGTGCTGTGAAGGTTTTGTGTATTTGTTGCACGTGGGATCGGTGACCTTTTAACATCTAGTTTTATTAATAAAAATATGATAAATGCTGGTGGAACGATTGGTATATCAGTGCCGTGCTGTTATTTTACAGATCAGCAAATGAACCGCTTTGGCCCAGATATTAAAACTAGTTTTATTTACTTATTTACTTTTGCATTTTAATTTAATTTAGCGTATTGTATTGTGAACTTGTGCGTTATTTACAGCTACTTTTGCATTTGTTTATATCATTTAATAGATCATTTCCATATTGTACATTGTCGAAAACTTTTTGATTAATATCTAATCGATCAATAGATTTTTTTGTTTAAACTGTGTAAAGTAAAATATATGAATATACGTTCTACGGGGCTAAAAGTACATTTGTGACCTGTAAAGCGTGACTCTATTTGATCTATACACAAATCAAAATGTCAGCATCTTGTTTTTGTACTTTTTCAAATGAATGAATTGACGTTTTTGATACTTTGACACTGTTTTTGATGTATGTAGTAATCTAAGGGACAAAAGTAGATTTCTGATGCAGCACGGCTCTATTTTAATGAGTGTTTAACAAACAAATGTTAAACTTTATCAAATCAAAACATGTCAGCATCTTGTTTTTGTCATGCAACAGTTCTGACACCTGAAACTGAAATTAGCAGATGAAGAGCATGTCAAAATAAGTCAGGTGTGAAAACCAAACAGGCATGTGATTTCTTTTTTAGGCCCGAACTGCACTGAGGTGTGAACTACATGATGCAAGAAATATCACCTCTGCTTTTAATGTTTGTAAGACCTGCACAAGGTGCGGTTCAACTTTCATTATGAACTCTCACCGCAGCATCAAACAAACAACATTAGCCTTGCTAAACTCCATCGAAAACAGCACTTTAGGCCACTTTCTTCACATTCATGTGAAAATGTTTTCATTGTTAAATTACGTGAATATTTATACATTTTTAATGTTTCGGTGGGTCTTAAAACGCCTCAATATGCCCTTCCACAAATGAAGGCCTTAAACCAGAGCTGAAAGTCATGGCATTAAACGTAAATCTTCCTCGTTATTTTTTGTCTTATTTTCCAATAAAAATATCTAAACATGCTTACATCAAGATACAGTTACTTGAGATGCAAAATGAAGGTATAACTTCTTGTTTTTTGAGAAACTGAACAAAATTATAGCTATATGAAAACTAAATGACTCCATTTGTGATAATTTTTTTTATATATATAAATATAAACTCTATTTTTTCTCTTTTTTGTAGGAAAACAAGACTTCCTACCCAAGCCTACACTGTAAAAAAAGACAAAAAGTTGAGTAAACTTAAAAGTTTAAGGCAACCATCGTCAGTAGATGTTTGAGTTTTCTCAACTTTTTGTTGTATAAACTTAAAACAACAAATTGAGAAAACTAAAAAATCTGCTGAAGATAGTTGCCTTAAACTTTTACGTTTGCTCAACTTTTGATATTTTACAGCACTGTAAAAAAAAAAGAAACAAAATAAGTTGAGCAAGCTTAAAAGTTTAAGGCAACCATCTTCAGCAGATGTGTGAGTTTTTAGACTTTGAGACATTGACATTTAGAAACTATATTGATGTATTATTTTCCCTTAGATTCATTCTTTACATTTTCTTTACTTGGTCTTAAAAAAGTCTTAAACGAACCTTGCAGAAACCCTGTAAAATATAAACATTTCCTTATATTCCATTCATATACACTGGAAGATAAAATTCCTCTCTCTATATATTCATACCATCAGACTTTTTGACAGCATATCCGTCTAAATAAGCCTTTCCTTAAACGTCTCGGGCAGAACTAACGTAGCGAACGACGTTGAGTCTACTTTAAGAAGCTGTGCTTTAAGTACAACTCTTGAATTCAAAAGAAAATCCGGTAGATTGAAAATGAAATTAAAAAAGCAGTCTTTGATGTTTCCCCTCTCCTTCCTCTTTTTTTAAAGCGTGCACATGTTCTCCCTCTCTTTTCCATGCTTTCTCTTTGGTTTGTTCCAAATTGCGCACCGTCTGTGGGTATGTGATACTTCTCTTCAGTACAATGAGCCTGGGCAGGGAGGCAGTGTTTCCCATAATCCTCCAATTCATTCAACTCTCACATCATATCATGCAAATGTGGCTTGCTGTCTCAGGACCCGCAATCCTGTTCCAAGCGTATGCCTGAGCCTCGTGCGATACAACACATTTATTATGCATGCATCGCACTAGGCTTATGGTAATAAGGTATTAAATTAGTGCTGGACATTATTGCTCCCCCAGATCATTTCTGTTTCAGAGATTTCTCATAAAAGACATTGGATGTGAAGGGAAACTGATTGGAAGCCAGATGAGGTGACGCTCGTGTTTCCGGGCCTGTGCTTGACGTTTCACGGCGCTTCTCTTTTAGCTTTTTAAGCATTGCTTTGGACAAACAGTGGCATTGGAATTTTCTTCTGCTAAATCGATGTGAAAATGAAAGTTGTCAGCTGAGAAACGACCAAATTTGACCTCCGATGTGGTGCGTGTAAATGCACTTGACTTGATGAATTAGGCCTGTCGGATCGTTTGCATGAATTGTGCGTTTCGCCGTAATTTGGCCGTATAATTCCCAACAGTCTTGTCTTAATGGAACGGAGCGAAACAGCTCTGCTCGACACGTGTACACAAACTCAAGTAAACGCTTACGTGTGAAAGTCGTCAAGATCACGTGCCGTTTATCAAACGAGTCTCTCAAATACAAGATTCAAACCATCTGTGTTAACAGCAGCGTCGAGCTCCTTTCACAACCGAATGCTCATTTCCGGTTCAATTCCTGAATATGAATTATATTTGCATTGAAGTGGCACAAAGGATGCAGGATCAGAAAGAGCTTAGTTGTCACGTATGTTTGTGCATATTTGTTTTAGTGTCACAAGCTTTCGGTGCACAGAGACAACAACACGCAGATAGTACACAATAAAATAATACACATACATAAACAAAACTATTTAAACATTAATTGACTAATAATACATTGCATGTACAGGTGGACATAAATAAATGGAATAGAATTAACGAGAACAGCAGCATTGTCAACTCAGATATATAGATTGTTTGCTTTTAAAATTATATTTAGTTTATATATTTTATTTTTTTAATATATTTAATACATTCACTTTTGAAAAATTGTGTTTCCTTTAAGAAATTAAAACTAAAAAATATTTATTTGTTTGTTTATTTATTTATTATCTGTTGCAAAATGCATTATTGTGTTGAACTGATTTAAAATGTAATGGATATACTATTACACATTTGAACTAAAGTCAAATTGTTGTTTTTATTTATTATTATTTATAAAACGTTAGACGTAGGTAGAGACATCTAGATAGTATAGATGAATGGATATCATATTTCATAAATCAACTTTTGTGGATCAGAGGAAGAATGCTTAATTTCCCAGAATGCATTACTTGTGTTGAATTTCTTTGAAATACAGTTCAGTGAATTCCTCTTCCTGTCATTCCAATTCAACTTCCTGTGTGCTTAACAGTTAAAATGCACTCATGAATTGAAAGGAAGCCAATTCTGTAATTCTGAATTTTGCACATCTCTATTAATAGCCCCTAGGTAGGCGGCTCACTAAGTTTTAGAACAGAGTCAGTATTTAAATAATGAATATTGATGAAGTTGTAACAGGTTTGAAGTGTTTCTGTTGTGTTGTAGCTCATCACATGTAGCTCGTTTCATTTCGGTCGCTAATTGCATCACACAAAAGCCTCATAAATCATCACAGATTATGAATATGCAGCGTTTATCAATCACTGTCTGTCACGACGGCCTGACACTGATTTATAAAGCTCACATACGATTACACATTTACTTACGTGTTACATTACTGCGGCTCTCAAAAAGACTTTATAATCCATCGCTTCATAATGTTCCTCTGTGATAAAGCACTCGACGTGGTTTTGAATGGAAAGAGCGGTCGAGTTTTAGTTTCAAACACTAAAGAAATTAGATTTTGGGGTCAGTAGGAGGTTGTTTTTAGGGTCACAAATGCAAAGATGAAACTATTAAGAGACTGGCGCGTGGCGTCGGACATGAAGAGAAAAAAACACACCTCTGCAAAAACCTACAAGACATCTCAAAATGTCAGATTGCAGCGTTTAGACCAGATTAAAACCAAACTGGATCCAGATCCTCACCGAGCAGAAATGTCCAGAAGCGCGGAGCTGCATTAACTGTTTAATTGTGTTAAGTTTCTCTCTGTGGGAGTGGATTTAACGGCTTTGAGAATCACTACAGGAGAGAAACCGCCGCTGCTTTTCTCAAAGCCTTTCTCTCGGTTTTCAAACACTGACTCAATGATGTTTTTTGTCTATATAGGGATTTACGTTAGACTGAAACTGTTTCACAATCGAGAAGCAACCGTCAGAAGCTCTTCAAAAGTCTGATGAACTGTTGAGATAGTGTATCTGTGAGCAGCTTTAATCACAGCAGCACTGAGAAACATGAACTCAACCAGGAGCTGACTGTCTGTAGAACGTCACATGATCAGTTATCACTTTTACTTCAATTTGATTAGTCACAGAAATAATGCAGATTTGTTTTAATTTTTACATTTAGTCAATGAGCAGACACTTTTATCCAAAGCGACTTACAAATGAGTACATTATAGAAGCAATCAAAACCAACAAAAGAGCAATGATACGCAAGTGCAATGACAACTCTCGGTTAGCCTAACGCAGTACACATAGCAAGTTATTTTTATTTTTTATTTTAAGTTGCTAGAAAAAAAGAAAGCTAGTGTTAGTTTTTCAAGAAAAGCTAGCAGTTAGAGAATAAATATGCAATTGATAGAGGGTCAAGTTTTTTTAAATAAAAAAGAAGACATACATTTAATGGAAATACATTTTCATTTATTCATTTAGCAGACGCTTTTATCCAAAGCTACTTACAATTGAGGAATACAATAAGCGATACATTATAACGAGGCAAACAGTCACAGGAAGTGCTTGTCATACAACATTCCAGGCATTGTTCAGAACAAATTTCTAGCCAGACAGTGAGAGGTTACGGGAAAGCAAAGAGCTTTCAGAGGCAGAGAACAAAGGTTTATTTTTATTATTTGATTTTTATGAAGAAGGAGCAGAAGTCAAGTGATGACGGAAGAGATGAGTTTTCAGGTGTCGCTTTAAAATGATCAGGGATTCATCATTCTGGATGGAGGTGGGAAGATCATTCTACCAGCCAGGAACGGTGAATGAAAACGTTCTGGAGAGGGATTTTGTGTCTCTCTGTGATGACACCACGAGGCGTCGCTCGCGCGCAGATCTCAGACTTCTGGAGGGGATGTAGATTCGTAATAGTGAGTGGAAGTAGGCAGGGCTTCTGGAGGGGATGTAGATTCGTAATAGTGAGTGGAAGTAGGCGGGGCTTCTGGAGGGGATGTAGATTCGTATAGTGAGTGGAAGTAGGCGGGGCTTCTGGAGGGGATGTAGATTGTATAGTGATGTGGAAGTAGGCGGGGCTTCTGGAGGGGATGTAGATTCGTTATAGTGAGTGGAAGTAGGCGGGGCTTCTGGAGGGGATGTAGATTCGTTATAGTGAGTGGAGTAGTAGGGGCTTCTGGAGGGGATGTAGATTATAGTGAGTGGAAGTAGGCGGGGCTTCTGGAGGGGATGTAGATTCGTATAGTGAGTGGAAGTAGGCGGGGCTTCTGGAGGGGATGTAGATTCGTAATAGTGAGTGGAAGTAGGCGGGGCTTCTGGAGGGGATGTAGATTCGTAATAGTGAGTGGAAGTAGGGGGGCTTCTGGAGGGGATGTAGATTCGTAATAGTGAGTGGAAGTAGGCGGGGCTTCTGGAGGGGATGTAGATTCGTTATAGTGAGTGGAAG
Organism: Oxygymnocypris stewartii; assembly: GCA_003573665.1. Lineage (NCBI taxonomy): Eukaryota > Metazoa > Chordata > Actinopteri > Cypriniformes > Cyprinidae > Oxygymnocypris > Oxygymnocypris stewartii. Next base: position 26,869 of record QVTF01006437.1, read on the forward strand.
TAGGCGGGGCTTCTGGAGGGGATGTAGATTCGTAATAGTGAGTGGAAGTAGGCGGGGCTTCTGGAGGGGATGTAGATTCGTAATAGTGAGTGGAAGTAGGGGGCTTCTGGAGGGGATGTAGATTCGTAATAGTGAGTGGAAGTAGGGGGGCTGCTGGAGGGGATGTAGATTTGTAATAGTGAGTGGAAGTAGGGGGGCTTCTGGAGGGGATGTAGATTCGTAATAGTGAGTGGAAGTAGGCGGGGCTTGGAGGGGATGTAGATTTGTAATAGTGAGTGGAAGTAGGCGGGGCTTCTGGAGGGGATGTAGATTCGTAATAGTGAGTGGAAGTAGGCGGGGCTCTGGAGGGATGTAGATTCGTAATAGTGAGTGGAAGTAGGCGGGGCTTCTGGAGGGGATGTAGATTCGTAATAGTGAGTGGAAGTAGGCGGGGCTTCTGGAGGGGATGTAGATTCGTAATAGTGAGTGGAAGTAGGCGGGGCTCTGGAGGGGATGTAGATTTAATAGTGAGTGGAAGTAGGCGGGGCTTCTGGAGGGGATGTAGATT
>QVTF01006438.1:0-27398 GCA_003573665.1 Oxygymnocypris stewartii
TGGCTACAGAGCCCCACCCATCTCTCCGTGTATGCCAGGCTATATAAAAAACTGATATCATCCCTGTGCCCTAGATAGCTCACCACAATAAACCGTGTCTGAACCTTCGAATCGTGCCATGTCACAGTCGGGAGGGTCTGTTGGGACTGGGAGGGCCGCCGTCTCCCAAAGCACACTCACTCAGCTGCACACAGCCCCAGACACACATTAAAAGCTGCTCATTTCAATAATAAATGATCTGAATGGTGGAAAGAGAGATGAAAATATAGATGAGAGAGAGAGATGCAGACGAGCTTTTAGGAGTTACCGGGTCAAATTCATAGAAGGGAAAATATGACCTGGAATAATAGATGGAGGGAAGATGTGTGTGACCTGTGCAGTCTCACAATGGAAACGTCAGATAGATTAGATAGATAGATAGATAGATAGATAGATAGATAGATAGATAGATAGATAGATAGATAGATAGATAGATAGATAGATAGATAGATAGATAGATAGATAGATAGATAGATAGATAGATAGATAGATAGATAGATAGAAAGTACATTATAAATGGTATTAAAGTCAAATTGAATGTCGTTAAATATAGTTATTATATATATATTATATATGTGTGTGTATATGTGTGTGTGTGTGTGGTACAATGTATATATGTATGGTACAAGATTACCCTATCAATGTGACAAACGTGTTAGGTCACAATTAATCTAAAAGTAATCAAAAAGTAGTCTGATTCATTACCTAAAATATGTAATGGATTACATTACTAACTACAATTTTTATCATGTAAATTGAAATCAGTGACATACTGCAATTTGTAAGTAATCTACCCAGCTGTGTTTGTATGTTTATATATATATATAATAATAATTAAATTAAGAGTAAATAATAAAATGTGAATTTTATTAAAAACATCCAAAGATAGCAAATACAACTAAAACCTTTGGTAGTGTGGTTGTGTAGATTTGTGGGTGTAAGATGTTTTTGAAAGTCATGGCGGTCCAGACAGCGGTGAGACCGTATCCTGATTATAGCTGACGCGTGTCAGCAGTCCTGGAAATGTCATATTGATCGTCTGCTGATTAATCTACTGTATCAGCCCAATTAAACAGCATGACCCGTACTGAGCTCAAAAGACCCATCCGTTATTAGCTGCAATAAGCTGCCTTCCACATCTCCTTGTCTCTTCACAAACCTCCCAAGAGAGCTCTATTCATACACACACATTTGAGCACCTGTATTGTTTGTGTCAGTCGGTGGAGAGGCTCTTTATTGCAGGTATGTGAATGCTAATGGTGGTGGCACTGTCCACAATAGAGCCCATTACAAACAACAGCCCATTTGGATCTGATAAGCATACAAAAAGCCAAACCTCTCACAGGAGCTAACAAAACCCACACACTCACACAGTCTTTGACACTAAATGTGTGAATTGGAGGTGTTGTGTATATATATAGGCAATAAACAGGCAGAAGATCACGCAGACAAGTGTTCAGTATGGATAGGCATAGAGATGCAGAGGAAACACATCCAGGGATTCTCTCACACCAGAGAAGGGTTCAGCACCAAGGCCAGCGCTTCATTCATTATCTGTACTGCTCAAACTCTACAGTACTGGCTCTCAACTGATTTTGCTTCAGAACAGGATTTCACATTGGACAGCAGCACAGTGCCAAAATGGCATATTGTTAAAAAAATAACAAAAATGTACTTCAGAAAAAATTCTGCATTCCTGCATCGCTGCTCTAGTGCTGTAAATCACTGCATGATACACTAGTGCAGCGATGCAGAAATGAAGGGATACATCAGTGTATCATTGCATTCCTGCATCACTACACAAGTGTATCACTACGTCCCTGCATCACTGCATTAGTGTATCACTACGTCCCTGCATCACTGCATTAGTGTATCACTGCATCCCTGCATCACTGCATTAATGTATCACTAAGTCCCTGCATCACTGCATTAGTGTATCTCTGCGTCCGCATCACTGCATTAGTGTATCACTACGTCCCTGGATCACTGCATTAGTGTATCACTACGTCCCTTCATCACTGCATTAATGTATCACTAAGTCCCTGCATCACTGCATTAGTGTATCTCTGCGTCCGCATCACTGCATTAGTGTATCACTACGTCCCTGCATCACTGCATTAATGTATCACTAAGTCCCTGCATCACTGCATTAGTGTATCACTACGTCCCTGGATCACTGCATTAGTGTATCACTACGTCCCTTCATCACTGCATTAATGTATCACTGCATCCCTGCATCACTGCATTAGTGTATCTCTGCGTCCGCATCACTGCATTAGTGTATCACTACGTCCCTGCATCACTGCATTAGTGTATCACTGCATCCCTGCATCACTGCATTAAGTGTATCACTGCATTAGTGTATCTCTGCTTCCGCATCACTGCAATTGTGTATCACTACGTCCCTGCATCACTGCATTAGTGTATCACTGCATCCCTGCATCACTGCATTAGTGTATCTCTGCGTCCCTGCATCACTGCATTAGTGTATCACTACGTCCCTGGATCACTGCATTAGTGTATCACTGCGTCCCTGCATCACTGCATTAATGTATCACTGCATCCCTGCATCACTGCATTAGTGTATCTCTGCTTCCGCATCACTGCAATTGTGTATCACTACGTCCCTGGATCACTGCATTAGTGTATCACTACGTCCCTGGATCACAGCATTAGTGTATCACTGCATCCCTGCATCACTGCATTAGTGTATCACTACGTCCCTGGATCACTGCATTAGTGTATCACTACGTCCCTGCATCACTGCATTAGTGTATCACTACGTCCCTGCATCACTGCATTAGTGTATCACTACGTCCCTGCATCACTGCATTAATGTATCACTGCGTCCCTGCATCTCTGCATTAGTGTATCACTGCGTCCCTGTGTCACTGCATTAGTGTATCACTGCGTCCCTGCATCCCTGCATTAGTGTATCACTGCGTCCCTGCATCACTGCATTAGTGTATCACTGCATCCCTGCATCACTGCATTAGTGTATCTCTGCGTCCGCATCACTGCATTAGTGTATCACTACGTCCCTGCATCACTGCATTAGTGTATCACTACGTCCCTGCATCACTGCATTAGTGTATCACTACGTCCCTGTGTCACTGCATTAGTGTATCACTGCATCCCTGCATTAGTGTATCACTGCATCCCTGCATCACTGCATTAGTGTATCACTGCGTCCCTGCATCACTGCATTAGTGTATCACTGCGTCCCTGCATCACTGCATTAGTGTATCACTGCGTCCCTGCATCACTGCATTAGTGTATCACTGCGTCCCTGCATCACTGCATTAGTGTATCACTGCGTCCCTGCATCACTGCATTAGTGTATCACTGCTTTCTTGCATTACTGCACTACTGTCTCGCTGCATCTATGCATCACTGCATTAGTGTATCACTGCGTCCCTGCATCCCTGCATTAGTGTATCACTGCGTCCCTGCATCCCTGCATTAGTGTATCACTGCGTCCCTGCATCACTGTATTAGTGTATCACTGCTTTCTTGCATTACTGCACTACTGTCTCGCTGCTTTCTTGCATCACTGCATTAGTGTATCACTGCGTCCCTGCATCACTGCACTACTGTCTCGCTGCTTTCTTGCAACACTGCATTAGTGTATCACTGCGTCCCTGCATCCCTGCATTAGTGTATCACTGCGTCCCTGCATCACTGCATTAGTGTATCACTGCTTTCTTGCATTACTGCACTACTGTCTTGCTGCTTTCTTGCATCACTGCATTAGTGTATCACTGCGTCCCTGCATCACTGCACTACTGTCTCGCTGCTTTCTTGCAACACTGCACTACTGTCTCGCTGCTTTCTTGCAACACTGCACTACTGTCTCGCTGCTTTCTTGCAACACTGCACTACTGTCTCGCTGCTTTCTTGCAACACTGCACTACTGTCTCGCTGCTTTCTTGCATCGCTGCTTTAGTGTACCACTGCGTCTTTGATTCACTGCACAAGTGTATATCTGTATCCCTGCATTGCTGCACTAGTGTATCGCTGCATCCCTCCACATGTCACTGCATCCCTGTCTCATTACACTAGTGTTTCACTGCATCATTGCACTTGTATATCTCCGTATCCCTGCATTGCTGCACTACTGTATTGCTAAATTCCTGCACTGATGTATCACTATATTTCTGCATTGCTGCATTCATGCTCTAGTGTATATTACTTTCCTGCACTAAAGTGCCATTGTGTTCCTGCATTGGAGTTAGCACTAATGTATTACTGTGACCTTGCATTACAGCACTAGTGTACAGCTACATTCCTGCATTGCTGCACTGATGTATCACTGTGTTCCTGCATTGCTGAACTAAAGTATTCCTGCATTACTGCTTCACATACTGTTGCACTGTAGCATCACTGCACTGCACATTCCTGCATTACAGTATAACTTCCTGCAGTCGTGAACTTCTGAATTCCTTTACTTTACATCTACAATATTGCCCTACTTCACCATAGCAGCAACGTATTACTGTGACCCTGCATCTGTTGTGATGCTGCCAAAAAACAACAACAACATACATATCACCTTCAGTGATGCAAGACCAGTCTCAAATTTCCAACTTTAGCTGGTCTTTTTCTTTCATGACATCAAGTAATTTCAATATTGAAAATGGTGAAAAATGGAAACAAAGTCTGAGGTTGTTTGTTTCAGATTGGGTTTGGGAAAAGAGCTTGTATTCAGTACCACATTAAACTAAGTCCCAGCAAAAAATAAATCCACAGACAACATTTGGACAAACAAATGCAGAATTAAATCAGGTAAAGTGGATTTGCTACAGTACACTCACCCACTGCTCTTCCTGGGCAAGGGAAGATCCTTCTGGAAAAGAGAGATAGAAATTATAGTGATTATATTACCGAGTGTAAAATGATACCATCAATAACTGCTCAGTACCAGTTTGCTTCAGGACATAAATATATTTATGAAACCAAACTGGAATAATCTTATACCAGCTGACATTCATTATGACCCATAATGCTCTTCAGATCTCTGAGAGGGAGGACAGCACTTAGGGGACAACAATCCCCAAAACATGAAACTGGCCTATTACACAAACAAGGTCACTGGAGAGAGCGAGCGAGAGCGAGAGACAGCGTGTGTGTTAGATAGCGGGAAAGTGGCCATGCTGGTGCATGTGGCGGTACACTAAGGGCATCAGTCGGAGGGAAATGACTTCACCCACTGTGACTCACTTTGATGACATCGTGTGGGACAAGGACTTCCCTGCCAGCATGACTGGCGCCACTGAGCAACTAATGGAGGATTAAGTGGACAAATAGTCTGTGGCCGCTGTGTGTGTGTGCGTGTATGTGTGTGTGTGCTGTTCTACACTTCATAGACATTTACATTTTTCAATTTATAACATAACGGTAAAAAAAGACCAATAAGATTTGAGTCCAATAAGACTCTAACAATACTTATATAGTAAGTATTATAGCTATCTGCCAATGTAAACATATAAAACCCCTGACCGTGCACATGACCTTAAAATAATGAAAACCACTCCATACTGGGCTCTGATTTCCATTTCAATACTGTGTGCGGCTTTATCTCTTAGACAAAATCTTGAAGTTGTGCATTCTCTTCGCATCTTTCTGCTCCGCTCTGTAGGGAGTGAGAGAACAGGAAAAAGAAGCTGTTATTTTCTCTGCAGCTGCACTTCATTTACATTTTCATGTAGTTCAGTTCTCCTCTTTGAACTCTATTCTAGGAACATTGAGGGAAAAAAAGCCACGAGATTCTCTGCTGTGCTGAATCTGCAATATCTTAATTATTAATTCATTAGAACACTGCTTTCTGCACCTTGTTTGGACGTTTAGGTCAAAGGTCAGGGTTGAAACGGATCTTTGTGCATACTTGAGTCAAATAAGTATGGGATGCATCCACCTTCCCAAGGCTGTATTTCTCTCACGCCCAATGGAGTGGCTATAAACTGAATCAATATAAGACGCACAGAGTAACATATCCATTGCCTGCACTTGACATAATGGCAAAAGACGATATTGACAAAGACCGGGCTCATTAAGTCTGTGAACTTCCAGACAGGTGATGAATAACATCCAGCCTACAGCTGAGACTAATGAAACAGACTGGGCTCTGTGCCCAGAGAAGAGAAAGCCCTATCGCTCCAACTGGAGATAAAACGAGGGACGGAAAAGAGGAATGAGGGAAATAACAGTCGCCACACTGCCAGACTAGGCTGTCAATCAAAAGGCAGCTAGAGAGAGTCACCTGAAATTACTACATAAATATTAGTATTTACAAAAATTCTTTTTCTAAATATTTAACAGCCAGAATATAATATAAATACATATAAAGATGAGACACATTCTGATCATTCTTTTATGACAATATTTTTTAACAATACATAATTACATGACTCATTAAATCGTTCATTTGTGTCACATACTGGTCAAGGAGACAGAGAGGCAGATGCTAGTAAAAGGTGGTTTATTCAATATAACTCAGGCAGGGCTTCCAACATAGGAGATATGACAGAGAAGGCTCTGGAAGCCGGATGTGCAGTCTCTCCGTACGTGCACTTGCGTTTCCTCAGGCGGTGACAAGATCTAGGATGGACGGGCAGATAGACAGACATCGACCAGTGTTCAGAGCTGTGTAACCTTGAGACCAGCTGAAGAGTGACTGAGGTGAGTGAGCTTATGAATGGTGGTGGTAAGTGGTTGCAGGTGTTCGTGATCAGTACTCTGGTGATTGTGAGCGGGTGCAGGTGGTTGATTCCACTGGTGATGCAGGTTGTTCCGTGACAATTTGAGTCATGATAAAATAAAAAAAGCCCAGTCTGCTTGTGAGACTTTTGTGTTTTAGTAAAAATACACTACTGTTCATAATCTACTGTTTATTAACATCCATTACAATCATTGTTTGTATAAAAAAATAATTAAAAAATATTAAGCAGCGCATCTGTTTTCAACATTGCTAATAATAAGAAATGTTTCTTGAGCAGAGATTTCTGAAGATTCATGTGACAAGGAAGACTGGAGTAATGAAGCTAAAACTTTCAAATGAATTAAAACAGGAAATTGTCATTTTACATTGTAATTATAATTTCACATACGACTATTTTTACTTATGATCAAAAAATGCATTTGTGAGCATAAGACTTTTGAAGAGTAGTGTAAATGTAGATATTGCTTTTTTTTACTATGTAAATGAGTGCATATAAAAGAAATGAATACAATAAAAAAATACTTTTCATTTAGTGACAAAACGTGGAAAACATGCATTTATTATTTTTTTTAACTAGATTTTTACGATATTATATTTGAAGAATTAATTTGCAAAAACAAATAACTAAAAAAATACAGCTAACTAACCTAATAAAACACAATAAAAACGTGAAAATTAAAATATTTAAAAACGGAGTTATCTCTTAACTTCTTGCATTTATATAAACATCGCATTATATTGAGAGAAAATCATCAAAAGGCTGAAAAATATATCATGATAATTTTGTATTGCCTGCGCGCAGCCCTACGTTATATACACATACGCAGACGCTATGATATTTATTCCCCAAAGGTGTCAGGCTTCAGTTAACTTCCAAATGGGGCTAAACTGTGTTTGTCCCAGGAAAATCAGACCCTCCCTAAAGCCCATCTCAATATCCAGCACAGGAGCTGTGATAGATTCAAGGTATGGACTTGAATGTGTGTGGAAGAGGTGTGTGTATATGTTTCTATAAGCATTTCCTGTAAGCCTATGCCTCGGTAAGCATTTATGAGAATCAAAGTGGTGAAATCTATATGTCCTGTATGTACACACACACACACCGAGCCGAGCGTTTACTACCTGACTGTGTTTTTATAGCTTCGATGCACCTTTACACAATAAAGCTGCATCCAATCGTTAAGCTGCCTTCCCAGAATTCCCGAGGGGGCAATTCCCAAGTGGACAGGTTTCTCAGAAGTGCTCCCTAAAACCAAGCCTTAAGTTGCTGAAAACTCCCTGAAAGCAGCCACTAATGTGTGGTCTACATTTAATCTCCCATAATGCTTCGCAGGCTGAAAGCCATTGCAACTTCGCATCTCATAGATCCAGATGGCTTTTTGGCAGAAAGCAGAGCTACAGACTTGGATAAGCGCCTCGTGGGGTATAGATCCTGAATATGAGAGTGAAATTATGTTAATGTTTTCACTAGGCCTAAAATGTTTTTATCATATAATATTTTACACTGAGATCCAATTATAATTTTTGTGTTTTTTGCATGAAAAACCATTGCTAAACAGTAATTTAGTTTTTCTGTCACCAATTTTCATTCCATTTCCAACCTACGTTTAGAATTAAACATTGCTGTGCATTTAAGACTTCTATGTAAATGTCCTCTATTGCTGCTTTTAAACATGAGCTGCAGGGTTTCTGTCGAGTTTAATGTAGTTTTTTAATAACAGTCTCTTTGTGAAACCTGAAGTAAACTCTGACATACATTAAAAAATTCACTAAAATTAAATAATTGAAAATAATTAGAAACCTTGTTTGAATTTTTTTTTAAATAAAAATCAAGCCACTTATATTTAAAGATCTGCGGAGTGTCAGGTGCTACACACAGCTAATAACACCGTGACAGTTTCTGAACACCAAAAACATGTTCGTTGTGTTAAAATCTCAAAAGCTGCATGAGAATATAATGAAACGCCATTTTTACAGCTTAGTTTCAATAATGCTCTTTTTTCTCAGAGGAGGACGTTTTGAGTTTTGAAAGGTACTCACTGTATGTTTTAACAATACAATGAACTCTATTATCACAAAAGGGATGCTTTATTCCTCATTGAAATGACTCATTTTATTTTTTAAGTAATTACATTACTGAGCCATTTTTGCTGAAATTTTTCACATTGAAAAATATTATTACTATACGAAACATTTCCTGTAATATTATTATTCGCTGAAACATTTCCTGTGGCTCAGTGGTAGAGTATTGGGTTATCAGCACAAACGTTGTGGGTTCAATTCCTGAATGTACCTGAATGTACTGTAAGTCGCTTTGGATAAAAGCGTCTGCTAAATGCATAAATGCAAATGTAAATTGAATGCATTATAATGCTTGCCGTATAATGAAATACACAATGTTATGCTAGTTATAGATTATAAAAAGTTACTGTCAATATGAGCAGCTAGTACTGTTGACCAGTACTTCAGACACTAAATTCTCTCATTTCCAGTAAAGGAGCTTTATGCTAAACATCTAGCTGTCTGGGGTGGAGTGCAGCGGCGCTCTGAAACACAGATCAGCTGGAGCCTGAACATGGCTTGTTTATTTTCAGCAATGAAAGAAGGGAAGTGAAAGTAATACGCACACATTTTGTTTTGACTTCATACAACAGCAAATGGTTTCCGCACTCTACCAACAATAATACAACAACTCAAAACCTCATTTATGTTTTTTTTATCTTCATGTTGCTCTGGGCAAGAACCGGAGATGAAAACAATAACTCCCAAACCACAAAGCAAATATGAACTCCTGTGTTTATGCTGGCACTAGTGAGTAACTGACAATGAAAACAAGTCTACTCTAACTATTATGGTTTAGATAACACTTAGATAACACTTCACATTTACATTCTGTCGGGCAAAGAACTGCTGTTAAGAAAAGTTTTTAAGTGTTACTAAATTAAACTTATACCAGCCAGTTTATTTACTTATTTTTTAATCAAAGTTCAGTGAGTTTTCATACAGGAGTTTTACTTAAGTGCACTAAAAAGTGAACTAGTTCAATTTGCATTCAAACTTTGCCTAGTCTTGAAAGTAGATTCAGGTCTTTTGGTGCACTTTACATTCACACTGCTATTTTACTCCTTGTATATATATAACTTGTATGGACCAAATATGATACTTTTTAGCTTTTTAAGCTGAAGACGCTCCATTCCCTATTCATTGGAAAGGCACTGAAATACATTTAATCCGTTTTGCTAACTTCTGCCAATTTAAAAAACACGCCCTCTCCAGAACCCCGCCCTTCGAAGACGCGCCAACCAATCCGAAGTCAGCAAACCTGTCCACGCCGAATGAATGACAGACCGATGGCGTTTCTGATTGGCTCCTCGATTAGACAGCTGTGATTTCCAGAATATCGATTTCAGACGACATCAGGTTTGATGAGAGACATTTTGAATAGGATGTTAAAATCTGTAACGTACTCAAGTTTGTAAACTAAAATGATACAAACGTCGTCTCACCTGCATCCTCCGCCGGCGGATGATACCGGAGTCATCCATGGCATCGCTCATCTCGTCATGTCAGTCTATAAAACACCTTCACCGATCACATCCGAGTCCACGTGGCGACAGACGCCTACAGCCGACGTTCAAAAGTTTCCCCCCCTCCTCAGGTAACGTTAGAGAAGCTCATGAGTGTTGCAAAGCGATGCGCGAGACACATAAACACCCGGCTGAAGGAAAGTACAGCAGATACCTGTTAAAAATAAACCGGAATATCGTTTTATAGTAATTAAAACGCTCCGATTTCAGCCAACACCCTAAGTGCCCGGTTTTTACGGCCAGAAACGAGATTCATCTCGAGTAATCCTGATCACGAGCTTTCGGAGAGCGGTCCTTTTGGACATCTGTAGCGCTAACGAGACTAATGGACCACAGCCTGTCCCCCAGAGGACATCGCTATCATATCATATTCGCTGGCAGCTGGAGCAGTAATGGCATAATTTATGTGAAATGCATCCTGCTCTGAGTGGCGCCGTGAGCTTCTTTCTGAATGGAGTACAGTAACCATCCCTTCCTGTGCTGCACTAGCTACTACCGCCTCTGCTGCTGAGGGATCCACTACACACAGTGCACTAGCCTGGAGAATACATGCGCGCGCTGTGTTGTATCTTCTCACTCTGAGGGAGAAGCAAGGTAACCCTTTGAGCTCTGAGCTGGAGTAAACCTATGTAGGTGGCGCCTACATAGTGAATCTCACTAATCAGTGCAGAGCCAGAGCTGGGGATTCTGGGACAGTTTCTAAACTAAAACGAATTGTGAACACAAGTCTAGGTCACCTTTAAAAAAAATAGTATGCACAAGATATGTTTAATATGCAAGCATTTATTTTATTTATTAGTTATAGGAAAATAATTGTCTTTTTTATTTTTAGTATATAGATTTTAAATTATCTTCATATTGTCATTTAATAAATAATATATTTTATTATAATTATTTATATAATTGTAATATATATATATATATATATATAAATCTAATACACATTTAAATGTTCTTAAATGTATAATTTATATATAAATATATGTATATATATTTATTTATGTGTGTGTGTATTTTATTATGTTTATATTATTCTAATACCTATATTTTTATTGTTATTACAATGCTTTTTGTGTAAATATGATCATATATTGTGTCATATTTAATACTAGTTCATATTTAATAAACAAAAAAAATATCCTTTTCATATAGTTTATGTACTACAATAACTAAACAAATTGAATTTAAAAAGTACAGAATAATGCAAACTAGAAGAAAGAGTGATGAATACATTCAAAGCATTTGTTAAGAGCATAAGGCCCTGTGTGTGTCCATGTGAGTGTGTGTGACTGGAAATATTAGACTTCCCCCAAGGCGCGGGTTCCTTGTTTAGTTTAGATCTGTTACCTATTTCACTGAGAGACAATAATACATTCCTTTGAACAGTGTTGAGGGGGATTGTTCGTCCACCTGACCATGACAAGATAAGATAAGATAAGATAAGAATTAGTTTGTCACATACACAGTTATACAGAGTATAACCAGCAGTGATATTTGTGCTCTGCGTTTAACCCATCTAAGTGCACACACACCTGCGGCGCCCGGGGAGCAGAGTCAAACTAAATGACAGAACGTGGCGTAACCTAGAAACATCTCAGACACAGAAATGAGCAAAAACAGATGCTATTCTCTCAGAGTAAAGTCCATAATGACATCATAGTGCAACATTTAAACAACCACACTGATATTTCTAGAGTATACTTAAAGAAAACAATGTCTATACAACTATTCATATTTAACAACGTATATTAAATATATATCATATTTAAAAGAATTACATATTTTCTTATTAATTATATATGCATACTATACACATTGATATATATTAAGTCAAATTAAACGTGTTTCATTGTGATATTAATAATTAAGCCCCCCCAAACACACAACATTTTTACTTGTATATCGTATAATAAAGATATTGTATTTTTTTCTAGTTTGCATCATACGTATAAAAAATGGAAACTAGAAACTATTTTTCTACTGCAAAATATAAAAATAAAATACAGCAAATCTAACCTGCCCAATTACATCACAGTAATGAGAATATGAGGAAATACATGTTAATTTGTCAAGAAAACAATTACAATGCAACTAAACATCTTGATGATTGAAATAGGTTTTATTCTGTGTATGTGGTTATTTATGAGTGCTTGAGTGAATGTGATTAAGTGATAATTAGAATTGTATATTTATTGCCTAATGAGTACACATTTGCATCGACAAAATAAGAAATGAATGCTGCAGTAATACATAGTCACACACTCCTGGATATGTGGTTTACAGAGAGGTGTAATGATTTTTACAAACTATTCCCTAATTCTACCCCTCACAGACACCTACTGACAATCTTTGGATACAAAAAACACACATTTAGTCTGTTTTTAAGCTTTTATTTTATGAGGACATAGAAAGTAGACCAGAACACACACACACACAAAATCCCTCAAGCCCATACTATGTTGTTCTAATCTGAAAATATGACATGTCAATCCATTGTGTGAATTTGCTAGTGTTTCTGTTAACATTAAATGGCACACTGGCTCTCTCACACATTCTCTCACTTTCGTGCGCGCACACACACACACGCACGCACGCACGCGCATACAGCACACACAGACAAAAGCTGTAGGCAAGCAAGCAGAATGCAATCACATACAAGAAAAGATGCACCCACGAGGAATCGCTAATCAAAAGCTTTGATGCTGTAGAAACCAGTACGAGAAAGACAAACACCACAGGACACTATACATCAAATCATCCACATACACAAAAAACAACACCACCAATCAATGTATAATGCTGTTTACCAGATTTTATAGCAGCACCACTGCTTTATATATAAAATGAGCAGGAAAGTGACGTATGAAATAGGTGAAGACTTAAATCAGCTGCAGATCTGTTCTGATAGGGTCAGGGACAGTGAAAGAAAGCATGCTACATCTAAATAATAAAATACATACTGTCAGGTACAGGAAGGATATTTTTGAACGATTTTCAAAATTTGCAAATTCATCTGTCCAATTAGATGGATACCAATGGATAAGTTGTGTTACATGCTTTTAGTGAGGTCCGTAAAAATTCTTATGTGGAACAACATGTTTGCGGCAAAACACAAAGCTTTAGATAATATTAAGAGTGTGTGGTGTGTGCAGTTAAAGAAAATGTATCAAGTTCAGTAACATCTGGCAAGAAAAAACTCAAACTAGAGACTTTGCTGTACACACACACACACACACACACACCAGACTAGCAAGTCTGGCTTACCATCAAGTGAAAGAAGTAACGTTTACATCTGTTGGTAGCCAGAGGAAATGACACGTCTCCGGAAATATCCAGGGTGTTTTCACACACAATATCTTACTTTACTAGTTTTCATTCAGACTTATTCAATTACATTTTTAAATACCCAGTAATACCAGTAATATGAAGAATACTAATTATTTCAACAAAAAAAATTATATTTGGCACATGCAATTCATGTGTGCATATTCTTCTATTACATCATATTGATATTCATATTGGCATTTAATGTCACAGTTTAATGGGTAAATGATTTTATCAGAGAGAGAAATGTAACAAACATACTAGGCTTTTATTTGTGCACGTAATCTATTGAATGTGTGGTCGCTGCGTCGCCCGACGGAGGGTCTTTCACAGGCTGCTGTGTTTTTATTAAACACCAGATGGCGCTATTTTTGACACTCGCGAAGCTTTCAATCTTTTCCTCAAACATTCAGAGGAAAGCATCAGTGCTTCATGAGGCTTCATTTACCCATCACCAGTGAACATTAAAGCAAACAAAACTAGATTAAACAAAACCTGTTGTTTTCCAACACAAAAACAATAGGCTATATATCCAGTTAATAATCAAACTAACCGAAAATCTGTGTGAATGATGACTCTGATGACGATGCTTTTTCTGCTGCTCCATGTGCCCGGTTCACTTTCACTCCATCATCAGCTAAATAGTCAAATAACGCGATGGCTAAGGATTTTACTGACTAACTTATGTTTTTTTCTGTTTGTATTTGAAGATTTTCATTCTTGAGCCCCTCTCTCTCTCTCAGAATTAAGCTGACATTTTTACTTCTGGAATGAAGAGAGGTGAATGCAGATCCTGGGCAACGATCACCTGATAGATACATGCATATCTTCCAAAAGTTAAATATAGAATACATGTATTTGACTGGTAAACCAAATTCAGACTTTTCCATCTCAAATGGTAATGCACAGAATTTACGGTAAAGCTCAAGTAAATAACAGCGTTAATAAGTGGGCAGCGTGGTGGTTTTGGAGATCGGTGCTCTAATCCAGTGCTTCCCAAACCTGTCCTGATTAGGGAGACATAAAAAATGTGCAGGCCATGGGGTCCTCTATAGGCTCCCCAGCCAATCACGGGCCCCCTCATTGCTCGGCCCCCGGGGCTTCAGCCCCGCCTAGCCCAAAGATTAATGCGGCCCTGGGAACAGGTGCTGGTGATTAGTAATCAGGATTAACTAGGGTGCCTGCTAAACCTATGACAAAAAAGCAAAGCAACAAAACAAACTCTGACATTTAAATCAAATAATACACTATTCCAGTCAAAGCCAAGTGCACGTTGAGTCATTTACTGAAGAAATTTGACTTGAGTAAAAATAATAATAATAAATTGAAGTATATTTGTTTCTGAACTAATAGCATAAATGACTGTTTATCAAATTGGAAAGTCAACCTAATGACCGCAACGAAGTCTCTTTCCGACACTAATTGTTGTGTCACATGGTTAATTGTTCTGGAAATGAGCTTGCGGTGCAATAATGCCTAAACCGACAGTGCCAAGGACAGAGCGCTCTCCTCAGGCTCGGCTGGCGGGATTTACTGAGACTGATCATTAGATTAGTCACAGGTACATTAGAGTTAAATCAAATCATTTACATTTTTGCTCCATTAAGTCTTTATAAAGAATAGGATGCAACATGAGTTATTTAGTAAAAGAAAAAATTTATGAATATGAATTATATGCAGACACATCTCTAGCACCCGTGGGAGCTGTCATTAGCATTCTCGTTTCCATTTACTAAAATAAAACATATTTTGTCATAGCCCACAGCTAAGAGTGATGGAAAAAAACAGTTACCCACTTAGCACTACTGGTTGTGAGAAGTGGGTCTCAGTGAATCACACACACACTTAAACACCAAACAGGATTAAGGGTTTAACGGTGACTCTGTTTCCTGGGTCACATGATTATTTACAGCAGTGTGGCCTGGACTGACATCACCTGTTACTGTCCTCAATCAGACATGACCAGTTTAAAGAATCTACAGATGAGTCCAATTCTTTATATAGGCTGCCTTCAACATCTTCAATCCTGCAAGTCAGACGTTTCAAAGCTTAATTGAATGCATTCAAATAGTTTTGTAAATATATACAGGTGCATCTCAATAAATTAGAATGTCGTGGAAAAGTTAATTTATTTCAGTTATTCAACTCAAATTGTGAAACTCGTGTATTAAATAAATTCAATGCACACAGACTGAAGTAGTTTAAGTCTTTGGTTCTTTTAATTGTGATGATTTTGGCTCACATTTAACAAAAACCCACCAATTCTCAACAAATTAGATAATGGTGACATGCTAATCAGCTAATCAACTCAAAACACCTGCAAAGGTTTCCTGAGCCTTCAAAATGGTCTCTCAGTTTGGTTCACTAGGCGACACAATCATGGGGAAGACTGCTGATCTGACAGTTGTCCAGAAGACAATCCTTAACACCCTTCACAAGGAGGGTAAGCCACAAACATTCATTGCCAAAGAAGCTGTTCACAGAGTGCTGTATCCAAGCATGTTAACAGAAAGTTGAGAGGAAGGAAAAAGTGTGGAAGAGAAAGATGCACAACCAACCGAGAGAACCGCAGCCTTATGAGGAGTGTCTAGCAAAATCGATTCAAGAATTTGGGTGAAGTTCACAATGAATGGACTGAGGCTGGGGTCAAGGCATCAAGAGCACCACACACAGACGTGTCGAGGAATTTGGCTACAGTTGTCATCAGAGGCATCTTACCTGGGCTAAGGAGAAGAAGAACTGGACTGTTGCCCAGTGGTCCAAATTCCTCTTTTCAGATGAGAGCAAGTTTTGTATTTCATTTGGAAACCAAGGTCCTAGAGTCTGGAGGAAGGGTGGAGAAGCTCAGAGCCCAAGTTGCTTGAAGTCCAGTGTTAAGTTTCCACAGTCTGTGATGATTTGGTGTGCAATGTCATCTGCTGGTGTTGGTCCAGTGTTTTTTAAAAACCAACGTCACTGCACCCGTTTACTAAGAAATTTTGGAGCACTTCATGCTTCCTTCTGCTGACCAGCTTTTTAAAGATGCTGATTTCATTTTTCCAGCAGTATTTGGCACCTGCCCACACTGCCAAAAGCACCAAAAGTTGGTTAAATGACCATGGTGTTGGTGTGCTTGACTGGCCAGCAAACTCACCAGACCTGAACATAGAGAATCTATGAAGTATTGTCAAGAGGAAGATGAGAAACAAGAGACCAAAAAATACAGATGAGCTGAAGGCCGCTATCAAAGAAACCTGGGCTTCCACACCACCTCAGCAGTGCCACAAACTGATCACCTCCATGCCACGCCGAATTGAGCCAGTATTCATGAAAAGGAGCCCCTACCAAGAGTATTGAGTACATATACAGTAAATGAACATACTTTCCAGAAGGCCAACAATTCACTAAAAACAAATTTGTATTGGTCTTATTCTAATTTGATGAGATAGTGAATCATCACAATTAAAAGAACCAAAGACTTAAACTACTTCAGTCTGTGTGCATTGAATTTATTTAATACACGAGTTTCACAATTTGAGTTGAATAACTGAAATAAATCTACTTTTCCACGACATTCTAATTTATTGAGATGCACCTGTATATATTGTAATTTATTTGAAATATCATATATTATTTTAGAAATATCATTATTATTAAATAATTAAATTGTTATTTTAAAATTGTTAAATATCTGTAATATATATGTTTATACATATCTTTTTTTATATATATTTAGATTTTTATATATATTTATATATATGTGTGTGTGTAGCATTATTCTATATTATTATATTATTCAACTTTATTTCCAGACTCAAGGTCCATTAGCAAGAAACAGACAATACAAAGCAAAAGCAGTACACATTAAAAAAGACAATTATGCCAATACTTCCTCATAGAGGATTGATATCGCACTTCAGTAAGCCTAGGATTTGTCAACAACATTATAATAGTATTACGTGAATTGTCCAGCCGACAAATTAATTTATACATCAAATTTCTCATTAAAGCAGGGAATGATTGTACTCTTGCTTTACAAAATAAATCACTTGCACTGCACCATCTTGGTTTTTTCAGCAGGATCCTCATACAATCATTGTATGCAACCTGAAGCTTACATAGGCTCTCTTTCTTAAATTTAAACCACAAAGGAGCAGTATAAAAAGAAGTACAATATGCTCTAAAAAGGTTTATCTTTACCTCATCTGAACACATATAAAACTTTCTCACCAATATATTAGCTTGAGCATATAATTTACGACGTTGCCTATACATATCATCATCCTCACTCATTTCATTGTTAAAGAAATGACCTAAATATTTTACAGTAGTACATACATTTAAAACTTGCCCTGATAAATAAAAATCTGGGAAATTCAAATCTCTATGATCTTTGGTTCTACATATCATGGCAACACTCTTTTTAGTATTGTATTGCACATCATATCTAATCCCATAATCAGAACATATATTAAGCAACTGTTGAAAACCAGCACTACTTGGGGAAAAAACAACTAGATCATCAGCATACATATAGTGATTAACTGTGGTATTACCAAGCATACATCCAGTCCTACAGTTACTTAGTTCTACTGACAATTCATTCATATATACATTAAAAAGAGCCGGTGAAAGTAAACTTCCTTGGCGCACTCCATTACTTACTCTAAATGAATCTGAAACACAATTGCCCCACTTTATCTGCATACTTGATTTGCGTACCAATATGTCAAAATTCTTAATATACTATTAGGTATGCCCCTTTGTCTTAGTTTACTGAACAACTTTTGATGATTAACTCTATCGAAAGCTTTAGAAGCATCAATAAAGCCAATTATAACAGTGGAATTTTGTCTTTTATACAGTTCTACTACTTCCTTCAGAGCATATATACACAAATCAGTACTATGGTGAGCCTTAAAACCAAACTGATTATCTGTGGTATCAAGATAAACACCTAATCGATCTAATATGATTCTTTCCAAAACCTTTGACACAACACTCGCTAAAGCAACGCATATTTATATTTTTTTATATATTAATAGTATATTTGCTATATATTTTAGTTTATTTATATCACCATGTAATTTGTAATAAATATTTGTTTTAGTTGTACAGTATAATGTAAACAAAGCATCTATAAAAAGCATATTTTACACGTGAGATCCTTCAGTGCTGTTTAAAAAGCATCGCAGGATGAAGTTCACTAAGCTGTGTGGTAGAAAAATATAACTTATATTTTGATTCACTTGTTTGTTTGTTTATCCTGAAGTTGTTTAGAAAAATAGAAATTGTGCCTATTTATTTTTTAGTCTTTTAATTACTTTATGTAAATGGATCACTTCGATCATAGAGAAAGAAAGCATGCAATTCTTTTAATGAGTTTTGTGAAATGATTTGGAAAATGATGATGTGGAGAGCTATTTTGAAGAAAACACAAAGTAGTTTTGACTTGTTTAACATGATGTTGGCGAGTGGCTGCTGTCACGTTCTTTAGACTATGAGACTTCCTGTCGCTCAAATCCCTTCTCATTAAACCCAGACGCGTCTTTAGCTGACCTCTGTTGCGCTATCTGTGCCACATCCCAGTGACGCACACAGATGCTGGGCTAATTTAGGGATTTGAAGGGGCGAGGATTATAAAGGAAGGAACGGACAGAAGCCACACAGTGTTCATGAATGAACGTGCGTCTCTGCGGAGTACTTCTGGATCTCCAGCTCTCCTGAAGAAGGTCCAGGTGAACCGGGTTTTTCTCCTGACGGAAATCATGGAGTCCGAGTCTCACTCGTTACCTCGCCCAGATGGATCCATACCACGGAGAGCCCCGAAGGTCCCGGTTCGTGGGGCCTCCTCACATTTTGTGGGATCCGCCATCGTCATCCTCTCCTCTTACGCTGTAGCGACGCTGGCTATGAACTGTGGGAAAAAAATCCAGGATCAGCGAATGAGCACTTTAAAAAACTGAAGCAAGAACTGCTGTTCAGGAGCACTTTAGCTCTAATGACTCATAATGGAATTGCCTTGTAACTCTGTAAACTCTGTTTATGTGCATGAGCTGATGTTCTCTGTCAGTGCTGCTGAAGACAAATGACAACTAATAGAGCTGATCTGATTATGATCTGTACAGTAAGGATAGGTTAAAGCCACAGGACATGAATGGATTCAGGTCAGCATCCGGGGATCGTTCCCGTGGGACACACGTCACTAATGTCACAGTTTATTTGTTCATTTGTTTTTGTTCTGGATGTAACATCTAGAGACATCCATTACCAAATACACGATTTCTAAAGTTATTTAAATGTCTCATTTGTAAGTTACATAATAAAAGCATTTAATATTCGAATTAATTTTGTTTGTCTTTATTGATACATTTTACACATTTAATATGACCGTTTTTTGTATTAGTTATACTATTGTAATTATTATTTTTTTCATTTTAATATTTATAATTTTTAGTTTAAGGTTTTTTTAATTAATGTTTCTTTTTAGCTTTATTTTTTTCCGTTTTAGTAATTTACTACTTCAACTTATTTAATTTCAGTTTCATTTACGTTTTTAATCTAATGTTTATATTTGATTCTTTCTGAGTTTTTTTAGTTTGTTAACAAAAACTGCAGTGATAAATAATACTAAATGTGTTCTTGATTGTGTATTAAAAATGTGTAAAATACCTTATTTATTACTGAGGTGCTATACTTTAATGATTGAAATGTGCCATCAACTGAAGTTAGATAAAGCAGATAATCTGATTTAAGAGACCTACCTGTTTTATATTATTTAACAGAGGTTTTATAATTAAAATAAAATAATTTAAACATTATGTTAGCCATCTAATGTAAGGTCCATGGGTAAATTGCCCCAGCCCAGAGGACATGCTGTTATTATTGGATTAAATGCAAACCTGTAACGACTAAAGTTCAATAAGAATAGACAAGAACAGACAAGATTAACATATTATATACAAATATAGACAAAAGCCTATTCATTTCAATATGGAGAATTAAGAGGAACTAAATATATATATATATATATTGAAAGAAAATGTGACGTAGCACAAAGGAATGTAAATTAAAAATAAATCAACAATTAAATATACAGAGCTATTTTATGTTTTTTTTCAAACGAAGACTGATATTAAGACAAGCAAGTCAGTGAGAAATGTCATATTTTATTATTTATTTTGTTTTTTTAATATGATATGTTTATTGTATTTATTATATACAATATGTTGTAATAATATGTAGCCTAATGTACCTATGTGATATTCTACCATTAAAACAAAACAATAAAAGGGCATTCTTGTTTAAATGTTTAATGACTCTGGATTGGTAATTGGCTGTTACGTCATATTTGTGTTATTATGCCAGGGTATTTTTGTCCTAATATGCATTAATTGATTTACATTGATATCGTCATGTGATACTGATCCCGGCATAATCCAGTGTTGCCAAGTCCGCAGGTTACCTCGGAATTGTGCTACTTTTACACTGTTGCTACTTTCTACGTGTTGTTTTTCATGTCCGTGGGATTAAGCGACCCCAATAGCGTTAAATGTATCCCCTAAAATGCGACTGTAGTTTAAACCAATGGAACCATGCCAAAAAACGTGTATTTTACACCCCAGAGTAGCAATTGCGCGGGTTTTGTTGTGAAAACCTGGCAACCCTGATGACGCATGATGATTCCAGGCCTGCAGGCGGCAGTGTCGCGTCTGCTGTGTGTTCTGTATCCCGCGCTGCTGCCAGCAAAGAGCAGACGCTGTGAATCACTCCGGGACAATAACACAAACTGAACAACAGCGTCCCGGATAAATTCATCTTTTACACGATGACTGTTGAGTGAACACTAGACGAGCGCTATTAGCTCCTCACACGGACACAGACACAGACACATCCTCCGGAGCCGCTCAGTAGTGTCAGTCACCTAACGTTACTGAGAACTGACTGACTGAGTGTGTGTGATTCTGGTCCTGGTCCTCAGGGATGTGTCATGGCATCGGTTCGGTGGCTGTGAGGGTCCGGCCCATGAACAGACGGTGAGTGGGTCTTAAACACACAAATAAACCAATAAACAAACATGTCCGCGTGAATAATGTCGCAACAGCTGCGGGGTAGAATGCATAACATGAAATACACGTAAAATACTAGTGAGGTGTATTTCTTCTTATTAGCATTAAGCGTGTATTAATGTTCTGTTTATTTGGAAAGTTGTCATGTCGCGGGTCAGATACGAACCTGGCAGTCCCTGAGCTAACAGTTACCCACTGCGCCATGGCTCTGGGCGTCATAGACACGGTCGGAGCCCGTGCTGTCTGTTTAGTTAACTAGACGCCTAGTTTGATCTGTTGATTGGTCTAAATTAAATAGTCTCCTTCGAGAGTAATGCTTATGGACTTAGGATGTACAGTGTTTGTGAATAATAAAGTAAGAGCATAAATCTGTTTATAATGTATTATTGATTTTTGGCACAGGGAGAAAGACCTGTCTGCCAAATGCATCATCGAAATGGAAAGCAACAAACCACCGTCACCAACTTAAAAGTATGTAGCATTGAATGTCTGTCTCTAAATGAAAGAGTTCCACGGATGAAATTAACATTTTTGATCTAATTACCAGATACCAGATGGAGTAACTGGAGACTCTGTAAGGGAGAAAGCTAAGACTTTCACATATGATTTCTCTTACGACTCTTCGGACTGTAAGAACGGCAGCTTTGTCTCACAAGAGAAGGTCAGTGGAAATATGAACAGACTGTCTAATGAAGATTGCAAAGGTTTTGTCATTAGCGGTCAGCAATTTAAGCAGTTGTAAGAAATATATTAGCTCTTAAATTGCTTCATAAAAAAAAAATCTAAATTAATTTGATAATAACTAGAGCATGTTGTAGAGGAATTATTTTATTTAAAAACTCAGCATTTGTGTATAATAAAGTAATCAGATCTCATTAAGAGCTAATCCTCTTAAGTTTGTGTTCAGAAAGCTTCGTTACTCAATACTCGGATGTAATAACAATCTTGGGTGTTGTGTTATGTAGTAAAAACTAAAATATTGGTATTCTGGGCTGGTTTCATAGAAGCAGATGAAATATATCCTGATCGTAAAGGGATTGTAAATGCACAGCTATTATTAACAGTACATTTGAGCTCATATCTTGACTTTATGATTAACTGTTTCAGCTTTGCATTGGTGCATATACTGTAATATCACAGGCTTGAATTGTGTGTGATCTCAGGTGTTTAAGGATCTGGGCACTGATGTCTTAAAGGCAGCGTTTGAAGGATATAATGCCTGCATCTTTGCTTACGGCCAGACTGGATCAGGGAAGTCACACACCATGATGGGCATCCCTGTAAGCCTTTTTATTAATACGAGTGTTTTCTTTTGCCAAAACCACAGTTGAGGCTTATTCTGCAATTTCAAACATGCTTTAGTACATATCTGAGGCGGTTGATTTATCACCCTCGACTGCTTGTGGAGTTATTGAGCTGAATATTGGCTCTGAATCTTGATTTGCTGTGCCGTAGGGTGACGTCGGGCTGATCCCACGGATCTGTGAAGGATTATTCAGCCGAATTTCAGGAATGACTCGGAGAGATGAAGCCTCTTTCCGTACAGAGGTCAGGTGAGATGAGTTCAGAAGTCATATGTGAAAATGATAAGTCAAACGGTGAAGTGCATCATCTTTCTGCACCATATAGAGGTAGCAAACAGAGTTGCATAGAAATCCTTAATCAGTTCCCGTCACAAACGTACACATCTATTGCTGGAGCCTGGTTCCAGCTCCATTTGGTGCTGCTAGTAGCACAGAAATACATTTTCTTCACATGTACATCTTTAAAGTAAAGGTGTGTTGCAGTATGCATACACCAGAAAAAAACAGCTATCATATTTTGTACAGCTATTTGGAGATTTACAACGAACGGGTGCGGGACTTGTTAAGGAGAAAGATGGCAAAGACGTATAACCTCCGAGTCAGAGAGCATCCTAAAGAGGGACCCTATGTAGAAGGTAAGAGCCTGACTTCAAACATCTCTGCTAATCAATACATACGATAAACATTGTCACAATAAAATCAGTTCAGTAGTTCTCATACAAATGTCACCGCAAAAACAAAGATGCTATAAATAACACCCCTCCAATTAAAACAAATCATATAAATATTAACAAAATAATGAAAACAGTGGCATGTAGCCTTCTGATATTTTTTAAGTAAGTGTTGCTTTATTTTTTCAAGTAATAATTTAAGCATATATTAAGTACATATCGCATTATTAAGTACAGAGTGAGTAAATATAGTAATATTAAGTAAATATTGTAATATTAAGTACCGGTAAGTATTGCAATATTGTGTAAGTATTGCAATGTTATGTAAATATTGAGTAAATAATGCAATATTAAGTAAATAACATTCACTTAGTATAGCAATATTTACTCATTTAGAAAATATTGCAATATTATATAAACATTATGTAAATATTGTAATATTAAGTACCAATGAATATTGCAGTATGACATAAATATTACTATATTGAGTAAATATTGCAATATTAATTAAATGTATTATTTATAATATAAATTTAAATTACTTATTATTTACTTAATCCTGCAATATTTACTCATTATTTACTTATTTAGATTATATTATATAAACATTATGTAAATATTGTAATATTAAGTACCGGTGAATATTGCAATATGACATAAATATTTAGTACATATTGCAATATTTATTCAATCATATTTACTTAATCTTGCAATATTATGTAAATATTATGTCAATATTGTAATATTAAGTACCAGTGAATATTGCAGTATGACATAAATATTACTATATTGAGTAAATATTGCAATATTAATTAAATATTTACTTAATATTGCAATATTTGCTCATTCGGTTAATATTGCAATATTATAAACATGCAAATATTGTTATATTGAGTAAATATTGCAATATTATGTAATAATTTTAGACATATTTTGAGTCAATATTGCAGTATTATACATATAATAAATATTGTGTATAAACACTTTGATGCTCCATTTAAAGGTGTCTGTATGTAGTTGCTGTGAAGTTCTTCTCAACACTTCCTCTGTGATTTCAGACCTGTCGAAGCACCTCGTGCAGAACTATAGTGATGTGGAGGAGCTGATGGAGGCGGGAAACATCAACCGCACGACGGCCAGCACCGGCATGAACGACGCAAGTAGCCGCTCACACGCCATCTTCTCCATCAACTTCACACAGGTGACTGTAATGCATTAGATGTGTCTACACCTGTAACGCCTCGTGTTATTGCCATAGAATGTGGATTGCACGAGCCGGACCAGCTGAGAATCCATAGTGTCATCAAAAGACATGCAAAATACTTTTACTAGAAATAATGTTAAAATAATATCATACATACATTTTGTTGTTATTTCCTTCCACTCAGGCTAAGTTTGATGCCGAGATGCCAATTGAGACGGTCAGTAAGATTCACCTGGTGGACCTGGCTGGAAGCGAGAGGGCCGATGCCACAGGGGCCACTGGTGTCCGGCTCAAAGAGGGCGGCAATATCAACAAATCACTGGTCACTCTGGGAAATGTCATCTCTGCTTTAGGTGAGAGGTGCTGTTGTGTCACTGTTGTCTTGCCCATTTCCTTAAATTCTTTAGAACTGTTTCTCTTAATCGGTATTGTGATGGTCTTTGTAGCTGATCTGTCACAGGAAGGAGGGAACAGTCATTTGAAGAAGAAGCAGGTGTTTGTTCCTTACAGAGACTCAGTGCTCACGTGGCTCCTGAAGGACAGTCTGGGAGGAAACTCAAAGACCATCATGATCGCTAGTGAGTGAGGAATCACGTGACACTCGCATGCTGTTTTGGCTGGATATATAAAGTTACATAACACTTATGTAATTCATACAGACAATGGCTTGAAGGAAGGAAAATAATTACTTAACTTTTTCTTGATGGTTAGACCACGTTTTATTTATTTCTTACTTGATGCAGAATCTTTATGTGACACTTTTAGAGTCATTAAATCAGTTTTTATTAAATTATATATAGATTTAAATATGTAATGTTTGAAATGCAATATAACAAGAATACATGAACTAGATTTCTAGAAGCTAGAAAGTGATTTGATGTTGATTCATCATTGACCCTGGTCTATTATTTTGAAGTATTGCTGTAGGATTTTGTTTGGAAAGTGTTTTGTGCATTGCGTATTTTGAAGGAATATCATGCATGTGAGATCTCAAATATTTCTGTCCAGCTATATCGCCTGCAGATGTCAACTACGGCGAGACGCTGAGCACGCTGCGCTATGCTAACCGTGCCAAAAACATCATCAACAAACCCACGATTAATGAGGACTCCAACGTTAGACTCATTCGTGAACTACGGGCAGAGATCGCTCGGCTGAAAGTGCTGCTCATGCAGGGAACTCAGGTCTGAACGTCAGTTTGACAACTATTGTTAATCCTAAAAGATTATAAGCCTTTTAAGCCTATGTATAATATTCTTATTTTCTTATCAAAATATGGGTTTTAATAGATCTTTTCACTGCTTTATAGCTGAAATGAATTTTGCAACATTGACAGTT
This sequence comes from Oxygymnocypris stewartii, assembly GCA_003573665.1. Classification (NCBI taxonomy): domain Eukaryota; kingdom Metazoa; phylum Chordata; class Actinopteri; order Cypriniformes; family Cyprinidae; genus Oxygymnocypris; species Oxygymnocypris stewartii. The sequence goes on from QVTF01006438.1 coordinate 26,234, forward strand.
ATTGAACTGAATCAATATAGAAGTGATTTAAGCTGAGTAAGGACACTATTGTCTTCTGTTGAGCTGCTTCTAGTTGCATTTTAAATTGTTTCATAATTGACCTTTACACAGTTATTGAATTAAACTGAATCAACACAATTTTTTTTAGAGCTGCTTTACAACAGAGTTTGAATTAGTCTCATATTTTGAGAAGTGTTTCTGTTTTCTGATTATTACTTTTGAAGCAATCTATATTGTATATAAAGCACTACATAAATGAAGGTGACTTGACTTGGCTGTTATATTTGGTGTGATTTTCAGATAGCGCTGCTGGATTCCCCCACAGCGTTAAGTATGGAGGAGGAACTGCACCATAATGAAGCCAGGGTAACATACACCCTTTCATAATCACATAACAACAGCTCGTGTACACTCTCCTCTCAGCTGAAGCAGTCGCGCTGAACAAGCTGGTTCTAAAGCTACTCATTTATATACACCGAAGCCCATAATGTGCTAAACAGCAGGGATTTGTTTGCTAATTATTTGTTAATAAATGCGGTGTGAAATTACAGAGATGAATTTAAATGTTGGTTATGGCACACGGTCGAATGCACGTTTTTCTGTCGCAGGTGTTGGAGCTGACCAAGGAATGGACGAACAAGTGGAATGAAACGCAGAACATCCTGAAGGTTTGTCAGACAAGCGTCCTCTCTTTATCACCTGGTTCACAGAGCCAGGCTTTGAGTGTGTGTTTTGGCGTGTGTGTTGAACAGGAGGAGACTCTGGCTCTGAGGAAGGAGGGAATCGGAGTTATTCTGGACTCAGAGCTGCCTCATCTCATCGGGATCGATGATGATCTGCTCAGCACCGGCATCATTCTCTATCATTTAAAGGTAATGAACATCCGCCATGTGTTCATCACAGTACGAGAGGTGAAGAGAGAGATGCCTCTACAGCTGAATGAATTCATTTATCTTTTATTATGTTGTTCATGTAGCGCTTGACTGGTTTGTGTGTGTTTGCAGGAGGGAAGGACATATGTTGGCCGTGATGATGCCACTAATGAACAAGACATCAGTGAGTTTATTAACAGACCTCTCTCTCTACATCTGTCTAGTTATGGTTTGATTGGCAACAAACTTGGTATATAATAATAAGCATTTATAATGGCATCATTTATTCTCCA
>QVTF01006439.1:0-27412 GCA_003573665.1 Oxygymnocypris stewartii
GGAACAAATGATGGATGGATGGATGGAACAAACGATAGATAGATAGATAGATAGATAGATAGAGAGATAGATAGAGGATCGATAGATCGATAGATAGATAGATAGATAGATAGATAGATAGATAGATAGATAGATAGATAGATAGATATAGATGGATGGATGGAGGGTGGATGTGGATGGATGGATGGATGGATGGATGTGGATGGTGGATGGATGGCTGGCTGGATGTTGCTGGCTGGCTGGATGCTGGATGGATGTTGGATGGATGGATGGATGCTGATGGATGGCTGGTTGGATGGCTGGCTGATGGCTGGCTGGCTGTCTGTTGGCTGGCTGGCGTTGGCTGCTGGCTGGCTGGCTGGCTGGCTGTGCTGGCTGGCTGGCTGCGCTGGCTGCTGGCTGGCTGGCTCGGTCGCTCGCTCGCTGGCTGGCTGGCTGGCTGGCTGCTGGCTGGCTGCGCTGGCTGGCTGGCTGGCTGGCTGGCTGGCTGCTGCGCTGGCTGCTGCTCTGCTGGCTGGCTGGCTGGCTGCTGCTGGCTCTGGCTGGATGGCTGGCTGCTGGCTGGCTGGCTGGATGATTCTGGATGGATGGATGGATAGGTAGATAGATAGATGGATGGATGGATGGATAGACTTGATCATACTTCAAATACATTATTTAAAAAAAATTCAATATATGACTTGTATGTTAATTTTTTTATAATCTGAAATTAAGGAACAAATAAAAGAAAAGAAAAGAAAAGAAAAGAAAAGGGAAAAGGAGTCGGGAGTCAAAAGAAGTGAAGCTTTAACTGATGGTGGGCGGTTGATGGTGCATTTGCATATATTACTACTACAATTCCAATATTAATTTCAGCATACTTCAAATAGTCTCTTATCATGAGCAAACCCTGATTCAGCCTTTAAACCTCCCCATCCCCTCACAGACAAACACACACATGATAACACACCGATCACGTGCACTCTGAAATAACCCTCATCATTCACTTCAGCCTAAGCTGCTTATTACAGGTCATACTTTACCCTGGGTTAGTAATGAGATCGTTAACTGTACATGTGGAACTATATATACTATAGGACTATGAATACTGTAAATGGCATGTGAATGATTACACTAGAGCTGCATGTTGCTTGCAAAAAATACAAACACATCTAAAAAACTGTTTTTTGTGTGCTGATGGTGCTGTTACGACAAAATATTATACACAAAAGCTATGTCAAAAATTAAATGATCATGAAAAATAACACTAAAGATGAAAAATCATAAAAATATCACTAAGAGTAAACATATCACTATATATATAAAAAAAAACATAGTAATAAAACCGATTTCAAGATAAAAGCTTATAAAATACTATGGTTTAAATGTTTTTGTTCAAATTGACCATATAAGGATTATTAGCATTTTGTAGAAAGAGCACACCAAAGATTATAAACACTGTGCTTCCAGGATTTGCCCCTCCAAACATCACGTATGTCATTGTGAAGCACCATGCAGGTTTCATTCTGCATTCAGTCTGTCGCTGCACAAACTTGATTTTATACTTGCAGTGTGAAATAGGCTTTACAGTTTTTCTTCTTGCACACTCCATACATTTATAAAAGTCATATCAGAGTAGAAGCTATAGTAGTGCATAAATGGCTATTTGTATAAATGGGCCATCGAGGGACATGAAGATCAGTGTATGAATGCATGAATAATTAAACCTAATATCTCTCTAAATCACACAGGCGTCGATGGATCGTCTCAAACGTGACCGCTGCCTCCACATTGTCAGGGACAGATGCTCATGGATCTTATGACAGTCGTCAAAATGTGTATAAATTTTTTTTTTGGAATTGTACTGTCGTTGAATCAAATATGGTCTTTCACATGATGAATATGTGGTTTTTGCTTTCATAAATGTGTCAATTATCCTCAAACTAACCAGAGGTTGGCTGCAAAATTCCAATCAATTCTTCTCCCAAAGTTTTCTCATTGACTATCCTGTTTCACTGTGATACATATCAGATTACAGAAGTAACATGAGTGTTGAACGGTGTTTCGTGCTGAATCTTTAGGATTGTACTACTATGATCTAAATGAATGAGACAATCAAACGGCTTTGCTGTGATATCCTCCCCACTTCATCATCGGAGCGCCGCCTCCGAACAGCAGAGCACAGCCAGAGCGACAGGTAATTTCCTTACAATACAGACGTCACAATCTGCCCTGCTTCACTGGAGAGAGTAGAGGCAGAGTTGGGTAGAACTTCACTCTATTGCTTGATAAATTACTGGCACTTCCCACAAACCACAGCGTGCACAACTCCCATGTGTCGGCTTAGACAACTTCTGTTAGACTACTAGTGTTATTTCAGTATCACTTATACTATTATAACTTCAAAAATAAACAATTATAATACGTTAGCCCATTAAGTTCGGTCTTGACCTCTCTAGCTGTGTTACAAACCAACTATAGTCCTATAAACTAAAAAATCTACTAATTAAAGACCAAAAAACGAATATTTTACTGTAGTATTTTGTGTGCAACCAGATTAACTGCATGATTTTCCTCCATTACAAAAACAAATCACACACAGTACAAAATAGTTGTGTTCCCCAAATGACATACTAGGCCTACACACATGCACCTACATTATTAATTACATAGGCTATTGTCTAGTATATGATTTCAGAAAAGTAGTATAGTCCTTTTTTTACTAACCAGAAGTATGCTGTTTCAAGGGCAAAAATGACGTCAAATGCACATAATGTGATGCCAGTAGCTTTAGAATAAGAGCCAAATAGTGAGCAAAAATGAATTTCTACTTTACTCTTTATGCTACTGAATTGTTTCATGTCAAACAAAACCTCAGGCACTACCACCACAGTTCACTGTCTCTCGTCTGATCTCAGAAGCTAGCAAGCTTTGGAAATATTCACCTCATGCATGTACAGAGTATTTTTAACATACCTGTACTATTCCCTTTTTAGTGCTAGTAGAGGAAACAATGAGGAAACAACAGGGATGCTAGTTAAGGTGTTAAAAATAAACACAGACCAGCAACACAATGACATTACACAGTACAATAATAGTCCTGATGAATCATTTATATTGCAGGCAGAAAGAAAATCTATAGCATATAAATGAATTTGACTAAACAATGAAATATCTTCAGCATAATTAAACATGTTATGATGGTTTTCTCTGTTTATGAACTATGAATAATCTGATTATATTTAAATTCATGTGTGCTCACTGAGAGATCATTTCTCCTGCTGCTTTTTCATATTGTAAATGAAATAAAAAAATCAAGGCAAGGCAAATCAAGCACAAAAACAGTAACATCTTCACAAAATAATGAAAATCAAGAATAAAGTCAGTAAGAAAAATTTTATTGAAGAGAAAAATAAGGAAATACTGAAAACCTTTCAGCGTAAACAACAAGCTAAATATTAATTTACATATTCATTTAATTTTCTAATCTCTGTTGAAAAAGCAGCTAGTTATACATCAAGCTAATACAGATGAGTGGTTACGATACGTTTACTTGTAAATCCTGAAATCACCTATTTGTTTTTTGGTAGTATAGAGTCAGACTGTTAGATATAAAACTGATAATCTGAAGGCTATAATAAAACAGTCCTCTGAGAGACTGATGGACATTGTACTCAGAAGCCTTTAAATCCACAAGCGCAGCGTGATTGGCCGTTTAATGGATGAAGTGCCCATGAGAACGCGTGCGGTGATCATTACACCCAGACAGAGCTCCAGGGAAGCGACGCTAGTATGACTAACTGATCATTTCTAAATGAGAGCCATAACACGACAGCCACTAATATTCTCCATGGTAAGACATACAAATTGAATAATTGAGTGCACTGGCCCAAAAATGACACAGCGTTAACGCTTCTGAAAGAGAGCAAGAAAAAGGGTTCCCAGCCTTATCAGCATCTAATCCAGAAAAACAAACACTTGCTATCTGCTCACCGCACTTCTCCTATATGTTTTATTTACAATAGAGCAGATACTGTTTTATTTGTTATTATAACAAATATTTGATGTTCAATATGACACCAATGTCCAATAATTTATTTGATCAAAAATACAGTAAAAACTGTAAAATTGTCAAATATTATTACAGTTTAAAATAACCGGTTTCTATTTGAATATATATATATATATATATATATATAAAAAAAAAATATTGCGGAGATCAAAGCTGTATTTTCAGCATCATTACTCCAGTCTTCAGTGTCACATGATCTTCAGAAATCATTCTATTATGCTGAATTACTGCTCAAGAAACATTTTAAATGCATGTTACAGAGAGTTCATTCATTCATTCATTTGGTTGGAATATTTTTTTTCAGGATTCTTTGATGAATAGAAAGTTCAAAATTACAGTATTTATATAAAAAAAAAATTGTAAACATCTTTAATGACACTTTAAATAAACGGAAAGTGTTTTTACAAAATAAAATAATGAATTTCTTAAAAATAAATAAATAAAACTCTAACTGCCCCTAATATATGTTCTGTATGCTGATATATATGTGCAGTCTGAAAGTGTGTGTTCATTCATATTTTACAAAGCCTTGAATGCAGCTCAACCAATGAAAATGCAGACTTCACACCAATAATCAACCATTTACACTGATAAACCTGGGTTAATAATTACAGTTCACCTAAAGACCATGTAATAATTTTCTCACCGGTCCCATTTTATGTTAAGTTTCTTTAAACTGCTATCCATGTATGCAATTATTTGTTAGGTGCACCCCTGTCTGCCCTCTTCCACTCCATGGGCCTGGCCCACCGTACCTACCCCAGTTCCGCCTCCTGCCCGCCCCCCTAGATATTTTTCTGTTTTGTGTCGTCCACCACCCGCCACAATCTCCAGCACCCTATACCAACGCATCCTCCAGTACGAGGCCCTGAGCTCCTGCCATCAGCAGGGAAATGACGTCAGGACGTTTGCCGTGGAGTTCAGTGGGTGCAGCAGAGGGGTTAGGGTACAATGAGGTGGCCCTCAAGGACCTCTTCAACAGTGCCCTTGATGAGCCCCTCAGCCGGGCAGGACCACCTGATATATGGGTGAATTTGTGGAATTTTTGGCACGTTCCCCAGCTAAGGTGGCTGGTGTGCCTCAGGTGGTGGGCGACGAAGCTGCAGCACACCCTGGGATTCCTGGGCTGGTACGCAAGCTGGAGGATCCACCCATGAGTTCGGTACGGGCAGCTGGCCTTCCAAGACTGGCTCCTCCCAAGGCGGCAGTGCCTGTTCCAGAGTCCGTCCAGACCACGCTCCGTTCCGTGGGCCCACAGAGTCCGCTCCAGACCATGCTCCGTTCTGGGAGCCCACAGAGTCCGCTCCAGACCACGCTCCGTTCCGTGGGCCCACAGAGTCCGCTCCAGAGCCCGCTCCGTTCTGGGAGCCCACAGAGTCCGCTCCAGACCACGCTCCGTTCCGTGGGCCCACAGAGTCCGCTCCAGACCACGCTCCGTTCCGTGGGCCCACAGAGTCCGCTCCGGACCACGCTCCGTTCTGGGAGCCCACAGAGTCTGCTCCAGACCACGCTCCGTTCCGTGGGCCCACAGAGTCCGCTCCAGACCACGCTCCGTTCCGTGGGCCCACAGAGTCTGCTCCAGACCACGCTCCGTTCCGTGGGCCCACAGAGTCCGCTCCAGACCACGCTCCGTTCCGTTGGCCCACAGAGTCCGCTCCAGACCACGCTCCGTTCCGTTGGCCCACAGAGTCTGCTCCAGACCACGCTCCGTTCCGTGGGCCCACAGAGTCTGCTCCAGACCACGCTCCGTTCCGTGGGCCCACAGAGTCTGCTCCAGACCACGCTCCGTTCCGTGGGCCCACAGAGTCTGCTCCAGACCACGCTCCGTTCCGTGGGCCCACAGAGTCCGCTCCAGAGCCCGCTCCGTTCCGTGGGCCCACAGAGTCCGCTCCAGAGCCCGCTCCGTTCCGTGGGCCCAAAGAGTCCGCTCCAGAGCCCCGCTCCGTTCCGTGGGCCCACAGAGTCCGCTCCAGAGCCCGCTCCGTTCCGTGGGCCCACAGAGTCCGCTCCAGAGCCCGCTCCGTCTGCGCCGGCCACCAGATGTCTCTGTATGTTGAGCACATGGCTTGTTGTTTGTTGTTGGTGCCATGTGCTCTCTTGTCTATTGTCTGTCTCCTTCCATCTTGTTACTCAATCATTGTTTCGGTTGCTCCACCTGTGTCTCCCTCGTTACCCTCGTTTGTGACCCTATATAGCCTCCTGGTGTCTGTAGTCCAGTGCTGATCCGTTGTCTTTCGTCGTTTGTGTGTTATGTTAACTGCACTACAGTTCTCTGCCTGCCTGCCTGTTTTCCCCTTCAGGGTAGTTTTTGTTTATGTTTTATTTTGTTATTAATAACCGATTCCCCTGCATTTTGAGTCCTCGCCATCTCTCTCCTCACGCATCCTGACACAGTGTACTTATTGTGTTCATATAGATTTGAAAGAAAGAAAAACAATCTTTTATCACTTTTGAGGTGGGATATGGGTATAGTATAGGGACAGGTTTGGTCAGGTTTAGGGTGGGTTAAGAGGTAGGGGTCGGGTTGACAGAATAATTATAGTAAAATGAACCCATTTAAGTTTGATACGGTCACCCTAATAAAGATCCTCATTCATTTTGTACCAAATAATTACTGCTACTAGCATAATAATGTCTAAACAGATTTTGCCCTCTTAAATTACTCCTATGTATTTAACTTCCGTAACTATCAACTATGACTTTTGCCTCCATAGATTTCTTATCTGATGCTTATTAACAGTTAGTAAGGTAGTTATTATATTAAGTTCAGGTATGGGATTGCAGTAAGAGATCTAAAATATGGTCTTTGAGTCAAAGTATTGAATAAAGGTGTGTTTTATAAGTACTAATAAACAGCCAATATGCTAAAAAGAGTGATAACTAGTTAATTGGTCCCTAAAATTAAGTATTATTTATCATATATGCTTTGCACAGCATACAAGTTGACATTTGCACGGAATACACAGTTGACTCACTAAATTCAAGAAAAATGTATTTATGCATGAGTATATAACAGAACACAAAATATGAAATACTGTTAATAAAAGATGCGTGACTGGACCTTTCATTTCCAGAATTGGCAAATCACGATTTAACTAGTATTTTTCTTTTTTTATATATTCATTTTTTCTCAGACTGCCCAAATTTTTTTGCACAAAACGAAATTGAAAATGTATAACAAGCTGACAACTGTACGCCACTCACACTCTCGCTTGCTATATTAAAGAGCAGGTATACAGTACAGTGCATTATGTGCATGGTTCAGTAAGCTGTTATTTTCTTCTTCCAAACGAGTTCTTGTAGCAACATCACCGTTGACCAATCAGAATCCACCGAAGCAGACGCTGGACTCAATCTGTGACTGGCAGAGGAAACCATGGCATTTCAAGGAATTAATTGAGTGCCACCATCTTTATAATCCACCATCAATATCTCGGCCTTGCTGCCCAGAGCTGTTATGGAAACAATGCTAGGAAGAGGAAATGAAACATGGCAACAGCCTGATGTCAGAGGTCTGGCTGGAGGATAATTGCGGTTGTGGTTAGTGTTTAACGATGGCTTTGAGCTCTCAGCTCAGGAGATGGAAAGATGATTTGACAAACCAAGAGTGATCCTTGATTCACTATTAGCAGAGCTCATGTTACGCTTTCTTTGTTTTGCAGCACTAGTTGTTTACAGCATGTCAATTGAAGTCGAGCACAGTATGTAGCCTCTCTAATAGATGATGTTCATAAAAAATGTTGATTCGGGAGATCAAAAACAGCTTTGTCACTTTGGGGCAAGATTTCCATTTTGTGCAACAAACAAACACCTGCACAGAACTGTATAAAAATATCAATTGCCACATTCAGAAAGCTTGCACTATTTTCCTGGAGTAATTAGCCCTGCACTATTATTTCCCCACAGGAAGTAGACAGTAAATGCTTTATTTAAAATAGATGTTTGTTTACATATTCTTGCATTCGTGGCAGAAGCAATTCATTAAACGATCAAACGATGAATTCAATGGTGTTGCTTGTGCTTTTGTTATTTGATTTTGTAACTCATGGAGTTATGGTGTTATAATTCCATTAATTAGACATACATTTTTAAACATCTGTTATTCATCGTGCATGATGTATTGAGTGAAATCATTCAGTCTGGATTCATAGTTATGGCTGATATGATGTGTCTTCAATTAAAAATATAACCTACCATTATTTTTGAGAAAATTAATACTTTTTATTCTGCAAAAAATGCATTAAATGATTCAATGGTGATCTTTTATGCAAGCATTCATTAAATTAATCAAAAGTTATATATTTTTTCTGCAAGGATTCATTAAATTGAACAAAAGTGACATAAAAAGAAATTTTTAATGTTACAAAATATTTCCGTTTCAAATTGTTGTTCTTTTGAACTTTCTATTCATCAAAAACTATCGAAAACAATTTTTTTCATGGTTTCCACAAATATGTGATGATAATCAGTATATTATAATTATTTCTGAAGATCATGTGACCCTGAAGACTGGAGTTATGATGCTGAAAATACAGCGCTGCATAACAGCAACAAATTACATTTTATAATATATTAAAATATATATATATTTTTATTTTAATAAAATTTCAAAATATTACTGTTTTATTGTATTTTTGCTCACATGATTACAGCCTTGACGAGCATAAGATACTTTTTTTTTTTTAACCTTAAGAAGAATCTCACCAACCCCAAACTGGAGAACTGTAGTGTTAATTATTCATACAATCATATAGTGTTATTCAGATACCTCTCTCTCTCACTGGTGTTCTGTTATTTGATTTGTTGTTTTTTATTCTTGTCAACATTAATGACACTACTCTTCCTTTTCGAAAAAATCACATAAATAAGAGAAATTAAGCATTAATATAAAAGTATCAAAACATCCAGTAAGAATGAGACGATTGTGAAACAAGCATTATGGAATAACATGCACTCAAATACAGGTGCATTTCAATAAATTATAATGTCGTGGAAAAGTTCATTTATTTCAGTAATTCAACTCAAATTCTGAAACTCGTGCATTAAATAAATTAAATGCACACAGACTGAAGTAGTTTAAATCTTTGGTTCTTTTAATTGTGATGATTTTGGCTCACATTTAACACAAACCCACCAATTCACTTTCTCAACAAATTATAATATGGTGCCAATCAGTTAATCAACTCTAAACACCTGCAAAGGTTTCCTGAGTCTTCAAAAGGGTCTCAGTTTGGTTCACTAGGCGACACAATCATGGGGAAGACTGCTGATCTGACAGTTGTCCAGAAGACAATCATTGACACCCTTCACAAGGAGGATAAGACACAAACATTCATTACCAAAGAAGCTGTTCACAGAGTGCTGTATCCAAGCATGTTAACAGAAAGTTGAGTGGAAGAAAAAGATGCACAACCAACCGAGAGAACCGCAGCTTATGAGGATTGTCAAGCAAAATCAATTCAAGAATTTGGGTGAACTTCACAAGGAATGGACTGAGGCTGGGGTCAAGGCATCAAGAGCACCACACACAGACGTGTCGAGGAATTTGGCTTCAGTTGTCATCAGAGACGTCTTACCTGGGCTAAGAGAAGAAGAACTGGACTGTTGCCCAGTGGTCCAAAGTCCTCTTTTCAGATGAGAGCAAGTTTTGTATTTCATTTGGAAACCAAGGTCCTAGAGTTTGGAGGAAGGGTGGAGAAGCTCATAGCCCAAGTTGCTTGAAGTCCAGTGTTAAGTTTCCACAGTCGGTGATGATTTGGGTGCAATGTCATCTGCTGGTGTTGGTCAATTGTGTTTTTTGAAAACCAACGTCACTTCACCTGTTTACCAAGAAATGTTGGAGCACTTCATGGTTCCTTCTGCTGACCAGCTTTTTAAAGATGCTGATTTTATTTTCCAGCAGGATTTGGCTCCTGCCCACACTGCCAAAAGCACCAAAAGATGGTTAAATGAGCATGGTGTTGGTGTGCTTGACTGACCAGCAAACTCACCAGATCTGAACATGGAGAATCTATGAGGTATTGTCAAGAGGAAAATAAGAAACAAGAGACCAAAAAATGCAGATGAGCTGAAGGCCACTGTCAAAGAAACCTGGGCTTCACACCACCTCAGCAGTGCCACAAACTGATCACCTCCATGCCACGCCGAATTGAGACGGTAATTAAAGAAGAAGAAGCCCCTACCAAGTATTGAGTACATATACAGTAAATGAACATACTTTCCAGAAGACCAACAATTCACTAAAAATGTTTATTATTGGTCTTATGAAGTATTCTAATTTGTTGAGATGCACTTGTATAAGTTGACTACATGAATCCTTGTATTCTGACACTTAGGTCCAAAATGAACACATGTATCAGATCTTCTTTTCTTGTAAACATAATAAAGCACCCAGGTCAATACAATGCACACCTCAAAGTGGCCTCCTCACCCAAGTTTACTTTATTTCCTTCCGTCTGCCAATTTGTGGTCTCAAGGCATTGTGTTTCCTTCTTGTCTAAAGCAGCACTTTCATCTCGAAGCAAAACAATGCATCTCATCTTTCTAAAGGCCTCTCATGTTTACAATGTCCTCTCTCAGGCAGACATTCCCATAGTAGCCTGTGCAGCGTGGCACGGTGCTTTGAAGCCTCTCTCTCTCTCTCTCTCTCTCTCTCTCTCCATCACCGTCTGCCAGCGAGGCACATATCTGGACACAGAAACACTGAACCCCATCTAAAGCTCCAGGACAAAAGAGAACATTTACTCTTTGAGCAGGTACTTGAGACATGCTGCAAACTGCCAATATCAAGATGTGTCTGAGTATAAAAGCAACTCAAGGTACATAGACCACCAAAAAAAATCATAACTCAGTCATCGTTTTCTCATGGTATTCTAAGCCTGTATGCCTTTTTTCTTCTGTGGAATTTAAAAGGCGAATTTCTGAAGAATATATTGCCTTTTTATCTCACACAATGAAAGTGAATGAAGACTGGAGCTGTCAAGGCCCAAATTGACAAAAAGGAGTATCATAACTGTAGACTCAAGAATAATAGTCCAAGCTTTCTAAAACCAAACAAAAGCTCTGTGCACTGAAACATGAAAGAAAAAAAAAATTATGTTGTAAAAGGCTGCACATTAATATATTGCACTATTCCTATGCAGTTTCCAACATGGTTTCCAGCAGTTTCCAGCATCAAGCTATTTACAGTGTCTATAAAAAAAAAAATTATTAAAATATATTAGAGCAAATTTTCATTACGTGAATTGAGCAGGCAGAAAACCTTTTTTTCATTATTCACTTTTTTGCTGTTTTTGTTTTAATTTATTATTAGTTTTAACGTATTTGTTTATTGCAGAACAAATAATTGTATAAATTGAGGCAGTTATTAGTTATTGTAAAACATAAATTTGCACTCGCTCACTGCTGTGGTCATCACTCATAACACTCAATACACATGATTAACAGAAAAACACAGCATTGCAATCAGGTTTACAAACCCCTCATTCATCTAATCAAACAGAAACAGTTTGATTTTTGTACAATTCCTTATACATAATACATACATAATCGAGGGCTGTAATTTGAAGCCCCTTGTGGCCAAAAATTGCCACTCTGAGAGAGCAAAATATAATCACAGTCTTTCATTAACTCACATTATTTAATTCATAAAACGCTATATTTTAGAGTCTAAACTGTGCTATTTCCTTTTCTTTGCCCAGCACCCCAACCATTCAAATAATCACTTAGATGTGAAAGTGACTGTTTTAGATAAAAAAGAAAAGCAAATTATTGGTTTTATTTATTTCCTTTGCATAAAGAGGGCAAAGCTCCACTCGTCCTCTCCAGCAATAATATGGCAGTAATATCATAATTTACATTTTAAAAGGGTCATTTCATTTTTTATTGCCAAATTTATTTTTGTATTTTTATATTAGTAATTTATCTTAGCAAAAAGCCTATACACATGACCCTTTTTCTGCTGCTTTATCTTTAAGATGTCTATGTTTACTATATGGACACTCAAGAAAAGTGTTTTTTTGCATTGAAAAGTGCTGCTCAAACAGCTCAGATCAGATTGAAACGATCATGAAAATAAACTTGAGTCACTATCTAACGTCAGGAATCTTCAGAGGAATCTGCAGAAAGTTTAAAGTTGTGGAAGTTCTGGTATATTTTCATACACGAGCACAAACTCTTGAAACTCTCTGCTGTCTGACACCATTAACGTAACCGCAACTGAGATGCAAAGCTTGCCTTAGCTTGCAGATATGCAACCCATAATATCCCACAGAGATAATGTTTTCAGATGAATTACTTGAAGATGACAGTTTCTACAGTCCCAAACACAGACTAGTTACTTGCGTCGTGTGCAGTGCTGGGTAGTAACTGATTACATGTAATCTGAATTACATAATGAGATTCCAGAAATTAAGTACTTGTAATTTTAAATCCTCATAATCAGATTGCAGTAACTTTTTCTATTACATGATTACACATTCACATAATGGCAGTACATTTTTCATAATTTATTGATTCTCTTTCTTTCCTTTTGCTAAAAAATGTAGTTGGGGAATTAGAGTTTAAACCCATGGAGCAGGTATGATGAACAAAGACCAGGAGTCAGAGATGCGATTAATTAAAGAAAAATGACTGAAGAAAAGAGTTTGCCGTTTCATCCGCAGAAGTCAACACTCATAGAGTTCGCTCTCTGCTTACAATTCAAAATCCTCAACAAGTAAACCTTCACAGAGGTTGCTAATTACGTCAATGCATAACTCAGCAAAATTCTGATTGGTTCTTGAACCGAGATAAACTTAGACAATGTCCACATATGGACGCAAGCTTGAAGCATATCCTCTGATGACTGTTTTGGTGACAAGTGATCAGAGGTCAGACGCAATACGTCTCTCCAAAGACGTTTATCTGCTACGCTGGACATCAGCAGTTGAACGTTTGTCCTGGGACGGTCTGCGTGTCGTCTCCCTGTACAGACAGATACTAACACACATACACAGAGAAACACTTATCTTACTCAAGGTCACCTCAGCCCTAAACCTTAAGAGGCATGGTCACACACATAATGAGAGCAGCATCTTTGAGAGTCAAAAGACCGACTAAACCCACATTCAACTTATTCTCTAACATGCATAAATGTAACTTTGATTAATAATTATTCAAGAAACATAATTCGTATTATTATGAAGGTCATTGTAGATCTGCGATCCACTCCTTTTATGTACCAAACACTTTCTGCTCAAATCTTTTATTTTGATTGTTTTTATTTTAAATGAGTTCATTATTTTATTTGTATTATTATTATTATTTATTTAATTTATTTATTTGAATGAGCTCACAAAAAACCAACAACCTGCATTTCAATCATGAACCGCAGATTGGGAAACCCTGGCATACTGTAATGTTCAATACATTTCATGATGTTGATGAGAAAGTACGGAATAGATTTTCCTGCGTGTTAGGTCAGAAGTAATCTAAAAGGAGTTATAATGCATTACCTAATATATGTAATCCAATAGATTATGTTCCGAACTTGATTTTCCATCATGTGATTTGTAATCAGTTTACGGGTTGTTAGTAATCTATTCAGCACTGCATGTGTGTTTGATTGACCGCTCCAATCTTCAATCATTTTCATTATATCCAAATCAAAAGGCAGGATATTCACCTTTAATATTCTTCTGAAGAAGGAAGGGTTTGGAGCGTTTCCTGACAGGTTGGTAGAGTTTGGATGTTGATAATGATCAGGTATTGGACCAAGGTCCAAGGTTTCTTTATTTGTCACATAATAAATTATGCAGGGTATAATTAGAAGTGAAATGTATCGAATCAGGTCCGCTCAGTGGACAGTACAAAATAATAAAAATAAAAATTATATAAAGTAACACAACACAAGAGCATATATATGGTAAAAAAAGAGAAATAAGAGTAAAATGTGCAATGAAATAAAAAAGTGCAAAACAATAAGATGTGCAAAAAACAATAAGATGTGCTAAAAACAGTGTACTGGGACTTAATAAATAGTAATGTGAATAAGAGGGATGTGCAGATGGGTTCAGGGTATTGTACATAGAGCAGCAATATTTGAGAATATGAGAATATTTACAGTTAACAATGAGTCTTGTAAATGTTTATGAGACTGGGTTTGTGTTTAGGAGCCTGATGGCCTGAGGGAAGAAGCTCCTCCTCAGCCTCTCGGTTTTAGCCATCATTATGCTCCTGAAGCGCTTACAAATCAAGAAGAGCTGAAAGGGAATATGACCTTCAGTGTGACATAAACTACTTCTAGTCCAATGGCCCAGATCATTCTCAACAACTACCAACAAGTATGAAAAGGAATAAACCTGCTGAGAGCAACCTGTGTTCACATCAGCTGCACTCATCAACGCAAAATGGCTTATTTTGATGGGAACGAGTGCAGAGGTTTATTCTTGGAATCGAATGAAGCAGGAATGAGCCAGATTGGCAGAGTCTGTGCGACCGACTGCATTAGACTGGGCAGCCCAGTTAATTAATGTGTATCTGCTCTGCCCAATGGGATTCTGGACCATCTCCATCACCAGTCACTTTGAATCTGGAAGCTGCCACAATCTGACTGCTGGAGCGCCAAGATGACACCAGCTCTGGATCTCAACGTCTTTGGAAGATCCTCCATCACTAACTATGCTGGCTAAAGATACAGAGCTACACAGAACAACACACCCCATGTTTGCATGCACTTCATTCAGATATAAATACATATTTGCATGCACATTATTCAGATATAACAAATAGTTTAGTGTCAATACAAGCAAAGCCCAACTGAAAGCAATTCAAACTAATTTTTTAAAAGCTAACTAATTTCTCTGTGAAGTAATATTTTACAACTTTCTTGCCATTACAACATAACACCTAAACCACTAAAATGAGCATAATGACTTAAAGAGCTTTTCACAATAACACAGGTTTTTTCTTTAAAACAAAATTAGTTTTTGATAAATGTATAAGCTTCACATTTCTACTGTTAAATCTTCCAAAGTTGGCACATTCAGCTCCACTGTGAGAGCCTTGCCATAACCTTGAATTTAGCTTTCGAGGGAGCTGGAATTTTTTTTTTTTATAGTATTCAACATTATGGACTGAACCCAACCTGTGGTAAACCCAGAAAATTGATTCATAGACCAAATTCGGGCTATTTTATCTTCATTAAAAAAAACACATGTTGCACAGCTAGGCTACTATACACACAGTTTTCCAGCTGAAATGAACACCGTTGGCAGTAAAACACCAACAACTTTTATACAAGGTTAACTGATTAACATAGACTTATTTTGGTCACACTTTAGTTTGGGGACCAGTTCTCACTATTAACCACAGTTTTTGCAGTTTAGTTGTAATAATATTCTTTCACTTGCGTATAGGCTACGCTCTTTAGAAAGAGCAAGTCTTTGCTTCCTCACAGTAGAGAAGTCCAGTGAGGTCAGGCCTTGTAGTGCTAAAACAATGACCACAGTACACGGTTTGGTGAGAAGTTTGCATGAGAGCGCTTCGAATCGTCCCTCGCTCGCTGGACCCTGGGGTCCGTTGCTATGGCAACGATGAGACACAAACGGGGCAGTGTGTTTGAGTGTGTCAGCACACACACAAGTGTCTTGTCTTTCTCAGTGATCTCAAACGCCTCTCTGTCTCACGCCAGAGTTTCTACATCTTTTGCTTTCTCAGATTTGAAAGAATGATTTACCACAACATTCTCTCATCGTTTACTCACGCTCGAGTTGTTTCAAACCAGCCTTTCTGCTGATCACAAATAAGATGTTTAGCAGAACGTTCACAAGCTTTTCTCTCTCTCACACAAAACCATTGTATGATTTCAGAAGTCATATACATTTACATTTATGCATTTAGCAGACGCTTTTATCCAAAGCGACTCACGGTGTATTCAGGCTATACATATTTTTGTCAGTACATGTGTTCCCTGGGAATCGAACCCACAACCTTTGTGCTGCTAATGCAATGCTCTACCACTGAGCCACAGGAACACTGTATATAGATGCTTTAATGTGCCCTTTTATTGTCCAAATATAACATATGCTGCCTTTAAAACAAAGTCAAACTAGTTTAGAATGAGGCTTGAATAAAACAATGCCCCATCATTGATACAGTGTTCTGAATTTTAATCAACTTGAATGAATAATTGATTAATTGTTCCCTCTACACTTTTATTTTCTCTGATTATTACATTTTAATGATGTGTACTTCTGTAATAACATCTACATCAGCAATGGGGAGGATTTAATATGTCACATAGGGGGTGGCACTTTATTTTAGTCTCAAGAACCTCCTAATATTGAGATGAAATGAGAAAGCACTTTAACCTATCTATCGGTCTGTTATATATATATAACACTTTACAGCACCTCGGCAGCAACGGAGCCATAAACTGAAAATAATTGGCAGAGTACTTTCCAAAAGTGTTGCGCAATTAATGTGCTGTTCAGCTAATTACATCCAATTTGATGATTCCCGAGGCACATTCCACTTTAACAAACTAAGCCTGATATAACCGTCAAATGAGTAATCGTGCCTGACGGCGCTTCATAGCAGGACTGACACAGTCGGGGAGAAATGCACCAGCTATTACTCGACTCAAAAAGCAGAAGAAAGAGAGACTCGTCTGTTTTCTGACAAACGAGTTCAGGTAAGGACGACAGATCCTGTGGTTTTGGTCCCCGGTGTAAGATGACAGATTTGCTAAAGTTAAGTACACTGTTTTTATTACATTATTTATTGATTTTTTTTACAGATAACTCTGTTTTTTAACCATTTTCAAAAATCATGTTTTTTCTTTGTGCATTGCAATGAATCTCAATCAAACAACAGTTTGGTTATTTTAATTAGTTTAAAAAATAACAAAAAAATAGAGCTAACACAATAAAACACATAAAAACATGATAACATGATAAAAAACATGCTTTATCTGTTTTTGCAATATTATATATATATATATACTATGATTTAATTCTGTGATTATTACATAGAAAATGTAATAACTAATAAAATGTTTTCTTTTGCATTTTTACTTTTTAATAAAAGTATGTTGTATTTGTTTACTTCAACTCTATTTTCCGTTATTTTAAGTAAATACCAGCAAAAAATCAGTAACAATATATCATATTTTAATATATTTAATAATAAACAATATAAACTAATAATAAACTAATTTAATTGAATAATAATGTTAATAATAATACAATTTAATACTATAATTTGTTTTACTCCAACTCCAATGTAAGTGCATTTGGTGCATGTCGAATGTTAATGTTGGATCAAGGTTAAAGAACATAATGTCGGAAAAGAATAAAGCGTTAACTTCCAGCCTTTCGGGTTCTGTTTAATTTTTCAGATGATCCGCTCTTGCTGTGTCCACACAAATAACGATTGCCTCACCTGTTTTTCCGTCAAAGTGTCAGGTTTTCAAAGTAACCGAAATCAAAGGATCTACTGCGAATGACGTTGCTTCTCTCTCAGAGCCACCTGTCTTCAGCATCTCCCTCCTAACGTGTGTTTATTTGAGCAGCAGCTTTTCAGAGTGTGTCATCTTCAAGTCCCATTTGCTGCCCGTATGAGACCATAAATTATATATTGATGTGTCAGAGTTTTCTCTGCTGGACTGATGCATCGTATTAGCTCTACAACAGCTGCAACACAGCTGACTGTCTGCTGCACAGAAGTGTGTGTCATGTGTGTACGTCTTTATCATATCCTACACGTTACACATTTTCATCTGAACCTGCCAGAAGTAAACCACCGATGCTTTGCAGTCTCTAATGTTGTGCAGCCAGACTTTTGCCAGCAGCATAAAATCTGATCCACACTGCAGGTTATTCTTGCCATAAATCGACCAATCACAGTTTTCTGCTCCTTTTTTTTCCAGTGTTTAATATGTTGGAGCACACCGGGTGTGTTTAAAGCGGGTGTATTTTTTGTTTTAGTTGTTGTATGTTGTTTATTTGAATATTAGTTACTGCATTAAGTATCATAAACTAACAATGGGCATTTTTACAGTATATATTAATCTAGGTTTATGTCATTTCATACATACATACTGTACATAATTGACTATTAATTCAATGTTTGTCAGAATAAATCCACCGTTCATTTATTCAATTTGAAAGGCTAAACATATGTTAGTATATACAGAATACAAGATAATAAACACTTGTTCAAGTTTGTGATATCTAACACATAAAACAATGTCAACACATTTAAACTTATATTGTAAGTGTTACCAAAAATCAATATGAACAATATGAAGACTTTTTTACACTGTATTCATATTTACATGCTGAAGAGAGAATAACCAGCTGCAATATTATGTACAAATCATAATAAATCATTAAATAATCAGTGCAGTGGAGCAAACACTGTTTCGAAAGCGAGTGAAAACACTGATAAATATAGCCTACATTGTGCTTTGTATTTGTCAAAATGACCGTCTTGGTAAGTTTCACTAAACACATGTCACTTATGAACATTTGAAAAGTAATCGAATTAGATCTATGCATTCTGTGACATGCTACTGTATAAACCTGCTGATGTCTGTCATCATCTGTTAATCAAACAACAAAAGAAAGGAGAGGATTATTCACTGCTCTTCTATAATTATTGTTCATCACTTTATGACTCAATTTATGTTTCATTTATATGTGACCCTGGATCACAAAACCAGTCATAATGGTATTATTTTTTTAAATTGAGATTTATACATCATCTGAAAGCTGAATAAATATGTTTCCATTGGTTTGTTATGATAGGACAATATTTTAATGAGATACAACTGCTTGAATATCTGGAATCTGAGGGCGCAAAAAAATCTAAATATTGAGAAAATCGCCTTTAAAGTTGTCCAAATTAAATCCTTAGCAATGCATATTACTAATCAAAAATAAAGTTTTGATATATTCACAGTAGGAAATTTACTAAATAGGTTCATGGAACATGATCTTTACTTAATATCCTAATGATTTTAGGCATAAAAGAAAAATCTATAATTTGACCCAATGTATTGTTGGCTTTTGCTACAAATATACCCTCATGACTTAAGGTTTTAAGGTCCAGTGTCTCATATGGTGAAATCTATGCAGTGCTTTATTTTAACATTTGATTACTTTGATACATTTCTGTATAATATTATGGGCAAAATTGTTTGTTTGATTTATATATTTATTTCTGTTGTATGTATGCCCTATTGTTTGAATTATTTAAATCATTGTTGTTTGTAGACAAATAGCTCTGAAAGAATAGGCAAAGGGGGTTTTATTTGTATTTGTATTTTTTATTATTTTGTTTTTATTTAAATGGTTTTTTAATAATTAAGTTATTGTTTTACGTGATTTAATTTTATTATTTTTTGAAATACGTTTTATCAGTGTACCAAGGCTACATTTAATGAAAACTGCAATATTTTGAAATATTATTACAATTTCAAATAACCTCTCTATTGGACTTTATCCTAAAATGCAGATTATTCTTGTAATGACAAAAGCTGAATTTTCTGCAGCCATTACTTATTTTTAAATTTGTCTCTTTTCAAAAAAAATAAAACCCTATGTAAAAGTCTTTCACTTTTAATGAATTCAATATTTTTTTCTGAATAAATATATTAATAAATATATACAAATATAAATACATCAAAAATAAAATAAATAAATAATAAATATTAACACCAAACTTTTGAATTGTAGTGTGACAAATTCATTAAAACAAATGAAAAAATGATTTAAAAAGGAAGAACGAATGAATTAATGAAATTAAGTTATTAGCTGTTCCAACTCCGAGACACAGAAGCAGATTGAACTAAGAAAAATGCCTTTCGGTTACTGCTGTGTTTAATGAATTAAATACTGAACAACACAGAATGCATAAAGCCAGCTCATGAGACTGAAGCACCATCATACGGTGAGGACGAAACTTGGTGATCAGCGGCTGGACTCTCGTTGATCGGTGTATGGACATCTCAGGGCACACCACAGGTTGTGGAGCTTAGTGTGAGCGAGCGAGTGCAGCGTATCTCTGAGCGCTGCGGGGTGGAAGATCACTCAGCTTTACTCTCTCTCTTCACTCTTATCCAAAATGGAGTTCCCTCATCCCTCTCCAGGCCAGGCTGCTCCTCACATGGATTTAGGTCCTCTCTCAGCCGGCTTTCCCTTTGTAGCTCTCTAATCTCTGGGCTGTGGTAGGTGTCTGGAGCCTGACAGAGCCAGTGGAGTTTCGGAGGACATTTTCTTGGTTTGAAGGGAATCCAATCACTCCGCTCAGAAGGAGGTCAGGCCTTTTCATCTGGTGCTTGGGTGATACTGTGCTTTTCATCTGTACAGGTAACCAATAACCTGCAGCTCACACCCTCTTTTACAAATGTTCTTGTTTATGTTTTCATCTGTTGCTGTGTTCATGTGTGGCCTGAAATCTGCAGCTTCAATCTGATCGGCTGGTGAAACGCAAGTTCTGCAAGTCGGAGGTGAGTCTACCTCAAAGGTATAGTTCACCCAAAAATGAACATTTGCTGTTTATTTACTCACCCTCAGGCCATCCAAGACATAGATGGCTTTTTTTCTTGAGTAAGACAGCAAAGAAGATTTTTAGCTGAAACGGTGATCCTTGGTGATTCATTAAACGCAAGTCAATGGCTGCTGTCATTTTGAGAGTCAAAAAAGCATATACAGGCAACGCAGAATTAATACCCGTGGCTCCTGATGATATATTGAGGTCTTAAGAAGAGAAACGATCGGTCTGTGCAAGAAATTGAATAACATTTGCAAATTTTTTAACTAAAATCAAGAGGCTTGGGCAGACAGTCAGCAGTGATGTTCGGTTCGCAGACGGATCGTCATTTTGAACCAATTCTTCTTAGAGAACTAGTTGAACCAGTTCACCAAAATCAAGTTGCTCAATCAAAATGTGCAGCCATATCACCCTGCAGCATAAGACCGTTTGCCCACTGAAGCTAAGCAGGGTTGAGCTGGTCAGTACCTGGATGGAGACTCCTGGGAAAACTAGGTTGCTGCTGGAAGAGGTTTAGTGAGACCAGCAGGGGGTGTTCACCATATCACGTCAGTATAGTGACTGGATGCTATACTGTCAAAAAAGCACCGTCTTTCAGATGAGACATTAAACTGAGGTCCTGACTCTCTGTGGTCATTAAAAATGTTTGTCTGAGGCTCTGTACTACAGGTATTGATGTTGTAAATAATGGTCAGTTCTTGTACAGGCCGATTGTTTCTCTTCATAAGACCTTACTTTATTGTCAGGAGCCACATTAATTAATTATGTGTTGTCTGCTTTAAAATAGACATTGACTTGCATTTTGTATCAGCAAGGACCACGGTTTCAGCTAAAAATCTACTTTACTGTTCTACTGAAGAAAAAAAAGGTTATCTTTGATGGCCTGAAGGTGAGTAACAGCAAATTGTCATTTTTGGTTGAACTATCCCTTAAAGACATGCACATGCACAGGTTCTAAAGCAGACTATGCAAAAAACATACAAGAACACACAATAAACCAGTGGTGGTTCTCATGACAGGTAGCAGCATGTACAAGTTGCATGTTAATTAAACCTTAAATCCAAAGAGAGAAAAAAATACAAAAACCTACAATGACCCAAAACATTTAGATTCTTCATCAAGCAACCACTAATGCAGAAGCAGATATTATAGCATTAATTATAGAAGAGAAGCATACAGATTTCAAGTGTAGAGCATCTGCCATGCAGGTGTGGAGCTAAAGAGGGACTCTGGACTAAAGGTGAGGGTTCAAGAGGTTTGTTTGAATGTTAATGGAGAGCAGTGGTGGTCAGTAACGAAGTAAAACTACTTCGTTACTGTACTTAAGTACATTTTTCAAGTATCTGTACTTTACTGGAGTAGTTTTATTTTGAGTAACTTTTACTTTTACTTCACTACATTCCAAAGCATAAGATCGTACTTTTTACTTCACTACATTTCATAAAACATATCGTTACTCACGTGATACATCACGTGCTCCGAGACGCAGAAGCGGTGTCTGATTCATGAACAAACTGATTCTTTTCAATGAACCTGTTCAATCGGTTCGCAAATCGCAACAAACGATTCATTCACGAACTGCAATGATCCGATTGCAGCTGTTCTCGAGTCGAAAACTCACTGATTCAAATGATCCGTTTAGAGCGAGTCTCCTTCAGTGAACTGAACTCACAAGTAAAGAACCGGGAGATCTCGTGAGCGCGCGTTACTGATGCTGTGAAAAGTAAGTTACTAATGTCGAATTTTAGGATTAATTATTGTAACTGAAAATAATATTTAGGTCAAAACTGTCAGTGTTGTGTTGTGAACTAAATCTGCTGTAAAGGGTGATCTATTTAAGCCCACTGAAATGCTTGAATGCAGACAGATCAACATCAGTGTCTCTAACGTTATGTTTTAGGTCAAACAACAAAACATTAAAATAACACCGATTAAATAAAATAACTCATGCACGTTCATATTCCCCGCTGCTGTAACGTTAGCAGTTTTATTAAAATGCTATGCATTTAGACCTATGTGACGTCTGTTTTTATATTGTTTATCAACAGTATACATTTTTATATTGTTTAGATCAACTAGCCGAGTAGACAGATATGAATGTTTATTCATAACCATACTGAAAATAAGTAAATATTGTTAGCTGATGCTAACTGTCTAGCTAACAAGCTTGCTGGTGCTAAGTTGAGGAAATTTTTAGATATAAAGTCCAAATATCTTTATTCAGCCACCTAGATAGATTCCATCTGAGGGAAAAAGAAAGGATGTGATGTTCAGAACATAGTAACTACAGTAATTATCAGAGTGGGAAATGATGCCCTCTGGGGGCATTGGGCCAGGGGTGTTTTTACACCACAGACAAGGTTTGAGAAGAAAAAAAATAATTATGAAAATATAATTAGATTTTCCTTAAAATGTTCTTCCTAATTTCAGACCTAATTCTCATGTCATATATAACTGACGTTCTGCAAAACAAGTTCTAAAACCTGGTGAAGATTAGATGGTGAAATCTGTTTTCTCTCAGGTACATGGCAGTGTAAGCTTCACAGTGAACATTACTACATCACTCTCATCAACGTAGTCCATATCAACAAAATATATATCTTGACTCTATATAGTGGTTATTTTGGGGAAAACCCAGGTATTTGGGGCAGTAGGATTATAAAAATATGTGCTAATATAAAATTAAATAAAGTAGTCTATATAAAATTGCAAAATAAATCTGTCTATCAGTACTTTTTTACTTAAGTACATACAAAATTGAGTACTTTTGTACTTTCACTTGAGTAAAATTGAAAAAGCATTACTTTTACTTTTACTGGAGTAATATTTTATTATACGTATCTGTACTTTTACTCAAGTACTTGATCTGTGTACTTTGCCCACCACTGATGGAGAGCACAACAGTACTCAGCAGAGAACAACTCTATTTCTGGCAGATGTTTTCTTACTGAAGAGACAAACATGATGTGTATAGTTTCCAGGCACTAGTTTTGAGAAATAATTAGTTGCTGGATTTGCCAAAGTTTGTTAATTACCTGTGATTGTTCCTTTTAGATGTCAGTGAGAGGGCAATTTCCTGTCTATGTAAATGGTTCTTGGCCAAAATAAGCTACAGTAAGGATAGAGGAAAATATATACATAGACATATGCATACTTTTTTATATTTATTGGAGAGAGTAGACAGGAAAGTCAGAAATAACTCAGAAAATAACAGTCAGAAATAACTCACCCTACATCACACTCCCACTCACACAACATGCCATGCACTGCACTTTAACACAGTTCAACTGGACTACACACACACACTGCACTAACACATCTGCTATCACTGGACACCATACAAGCACATCCGCGACACTGCATATGTATAATCTGTCGCACCTTTGCACAACTATCTGTTGCACAACCAATCTGCTGTAAATTTATAATCTGTTGCACCTTCACATATTACTATGTATAGATGTGTACATAATGCAGACGTGTACATACGGTGTATAACGTGTATTGATAACTAAGTATGCCTTTGTAGTACACTGTGTGTACTGAGTATGTGTATTGTGCACATTGTCTTCTGTACAGTCTGTAAATATGTACTGCTTATGTGTAATTTTTTTATTTATTTTTTGCACTGTCTGGAGCACGCTCGTAAGAATTTCACTCACCAAGGCACTTGTGCTGTGGTGATGTGACAATAAAAGTGATTTGATTTGATTTGATTTGATTTGAAAGCATTAGGTGGAGAGAGGGGGACGAGATCGGCAAAGGACCTCGAGACAGGAATCAAACTCTGGTATTATATTACTGTGTTTATGATCAAATAATGCAAGCAAAATAGGCTTCTTTTAAAAACATTACAAATCTCACAACCCCAAACTTTATGGTGAACAGTAATGTAACATTAAAAGGTTATCATTTTCCTCTGAAGATACAAAGTTTTAATAGATAATATACATGTTTTATATAATGAATGAAGTAACATTTGAAGTTCTGTCGAATTAAAACAAATTAATGAGCACAGCAGATAATCGTTGGGATGCAGATATCATGACACTGACATTTGTTTAGAACATTTAAGTCTGAAAGGAACATGCTGACATTTACCTTTCACATATAGACACGGTATGACAGAGCTAATTAATCTTTTAACAGAAGGTCAGAAATAACAAGCAAATGCCAACAGAGATCTGCAGCACGCGTCCATAGATAAACACACACGCAGAATCAGCGCCGCTGTCATTCGTTTCAGCACGTGTCAGTCAAATCTCAGAGTCCGCATCGGATGATGAACTGTGGCCCGTTTCATATATGATAGTAAGTCTACAGGTGTAGGACATGCTGAACACTCATTTATTTATCTGGCCACTCAAAATTAGATGCTGAATGTAGATACTAATTGGGGTAAAATGAGCCAAGCAGAAGTCTTTGTCTACATGTCACTTTCACTGTGTACTACACAAGATAATATAAATTGAATGCATGCATTGAAAAAGCAATGCAATGATCCAGTGGGGAAAAATCATTCAAGATGATGAATGACCAAAAACACACAACATGTATAACTGAAAAGTATTGATTGTGTGCACATGCACAGTGTTCGTAGATTGGAAATCATCCAGCAGAGTTTCTTGTAGAGGTCATGGAGAGGAATTTTGCAGCACACAGCTGTTCTTTCTTTCACACACCCATGCTCCTTTACAGCAGCACACAACACTTCTGCTAGATAATCAGGTCACCCAGTTACTCGAACACAACCGGTCTATCTGTGAAGAGGTGATGGTGGAGAGTAGAAACATCACTTCAGATCTGATCGTCACAGAGAGAAGATCCTCTGAAGCATGACAGCTACAGTGGCCAGACCTTTAAAAGCCACTGTTCAACCTTTCATCGTATGATGTCACACTCAAATCAGCCATGAGTGATTTGACCTTGAACCCTCACCTATAGTTCTAGACTATATGACTGTCTTCTTGTCATTGTGCATTATATGATCAAATTCAATTATGTGATGCTAGACTGAAGAGGTTAACGCACATGCAAATATTCCAATGATGTCATTACTGTTTCATTTCTAATTCTATAACTTTAAACCAATAGATTTAAATTCTGAATGTTTTCCAGGTAAAGGAATAGTTCACCCAAAAATGAAAATTAAATATTTTCAAGAATGGTGGTAACAAAGTTGAAGGTGGTCAATGACTTCCATAGTATGGAATATAAAATAAACGGCTACTGTCAACCTTTTTGTTACCAACATTCTTCAAAATATCTTCTTTTATGTTCAGTAGAAGAAAGAAACTCATACAGGTTTGGAACAACTTGTCTTTGGCTCTCAACGGAGGTGGTCGCTTTCTCTCCCCGTCCTCACCCTTATCTTCCCTGCTTTGCTCCATGTCTCGTGCGAGACTCTCTCTGCACTGCTCTCCAAACTAAAAGATTATGGATTTGATCAACTGGTCTCTTAATGCAATTGACACTATCCGAAACTTGGGTTTCGGGGAACCTGTCTGCCCTGACGAAACGTTCGCAGCTGGCTACACGATGGACGCGTGGGAGAGGTGGCGAATCGTGTGTCTTGCGGCTCTTTCCGTGGAGGACATTGAAGATATCTACCTATTCGGAAACCATGATAACAGGTATTTTGCTGATTGGATTAGGCTTTGCCCTGGGTTATCGAAGAATTCAGAAAACGGGAACAGCTGTCCAAAGCCCCACAAGGCTGCCCGTATGATTGAAGCTGTGGGAAGAGCGGTCAGCATTGAGACTGAGACTATAATCGCAATATGGATTCTATCAAGGAGAAGCTCATGGCTTCACAAAGGAAAAATGATTATAATGGAGACCAAAATGGATAAAATGGACAAAATGGACAGAGAGTAGCCTGCAAAATTGGAATGCGTTTACTCGCCCCAAAGACAAAACATTCTTATCTTTTTCTGGCTCCCCTACACAGGGGCCTTGGCAAGGCTGTTGTTGCAATCTACCCCGGGAGTGCAATGCAGTGAGACACTCTTGCGTTCCTCCCCCACCCTACAGACCCTTCGTTCACTCCGACCATTCGCCTCTGTTCGCTTCAATCCGCAGGCCTGGTCAAGCGGGTCTGACCAGCGCCGGATCAGTGGCTGCGGGATCAGATGGCTGCTTGCTGGGCCGGATTCACTTCCCCTGTGGCTTTGTCGTGTATGTGCTTTTGTGTTGCTGAGGTGTTTTCCTGTTCTCACACTGTACTCCCAAAGGAGCATAGGGGGTTATTTTTTTCTCCTCACTTTCCTCATGTTTATGCTGTATTTTTCTTAAATTCTACTTGCATTTCACTACTGATTATACTCTGTATGATTGTGTATGTGACGAATAATAAAGAACCTTGAGGGTTAGTAAATCATCACAGAACTTTAATAATAACTAAATTAACTTCAGAAAGTTTGAGGAATATGGATTCAATACATTTAAACAGAACAGAGTGTTTAATTATTGACATTATTTATGTGGGGCAGTACATGAAATCCTTCAGAAATAATCAGCAGTTCAACAGTGAAGTAAATCCTTGAACCAATTAAACAAACACCCAGAACAGATGCACAGGAATTGGACCTCAGCGAGACATTTCCTTAATGAACATTTTTCATTTCACTCCATAATGGCAGCAGTATTCTGTTAAAATTGAGTTGATCTGATCACAAGACTATAAAATCATTATTAGTTACCTCTTAAACCACTGCAACACTTATTTCAAGTTTTAGAAATAGTTTAGCTCAAATTGTGGTAGCACTTTATTTTACAGTCCTGTTCCCCCTTGTATACTTCTATGTACTTATTGAAGTAATTACA
>QVTF01006440.1:0-5000 GCA_003573665.1 Oxygymnocypris stewartii
AAAGCAAACAGGAGGAGAGCATAAAGAGACAGGGCAACTAGAATTGAGTTCAGAATTAAAATATACAGTTTATAGTTTATTTATATAAAATGTATATTTGTGTGTAAAGTTGGGTATCATTACTATTCCCGTCCCCCCCACTCCCGATTACTTTTTCCTCTCCCGTCCCAATCACGTGATTCGTAGCGATTTTGTTTCCATCCCGCGGGAATCCCGAAAAAATGTCAGCCTCTAGTTCGGGGCTTCAGAGCGTGTTCGCGAATCATTTGGTTCAGTTCGGGGCTTCAGAGCGCGTTTCGCGAGTCAATTGGTTCAGTTCGGGGCTTCAGAGCGCGTTCGCGAATCATTTGGTTCAGTTCGGGGCTTCTGAGCGCGTTTCGCGAATCATTGGTTCAGTTCGGGGCTTCAGAGCGCGTTCGCGAATCATTTGGTTCAGTTCGGGGCTTCAGAGCGTGTTTCGCGAGTCATTTGGTTCAGTTCGGGACTTCAGAGCGCGTTTCGCGAGTCATTTGGTTCAGTTCGGGACTTCAGAGCGCGTTTCGCGAGTCATTTGGTTCAGTTTTCGGGCTTCAGAGCGCGTTTCGCGAGTCATTTGGTTCAGTTCGGGGCTTCAGAGCGCGTTTCGCGAGTCATTTGGTTCAGTTCGGGGACTTCAGAGCGCGTTTCGCGAGTCATTTGGTTCAGTTGGGACTTCAGAGCGGTTTCGCGAGTCATTTGGTTCAGTTCGGGCTTCAGAGCGTGTTTCGCGATTCATTTGGTTCAGTTCGGGCTTCAGAGCGTGTTTCGCGATTCATTTGGTTCAGTTCGGGGCTTCAGAGCGCGTTTCGCGATTCATTTGGTTCAGTTCGGGGCTTCAGAGCGTGTTTCGCGATTCATTGGTTCAGTTCGGGACTTCAGAGCGCGTTTCGCGAGTCATTTGGTTCAGTTCGGGACTTCAGAGCGTGTTCACGAATCATTTGATTAATCCATTACAAGGGCACTCAACAGATTGAGATTCTCCTCCATCTGCGCTGCACGTTCTGTCATGAGAAGGACCGGTGGGATCTCTCTGTCTTTCAGCATCACACTACACCTCTAGGAACATGTTAGGCCCATTTCAATCTGTGCTTGCATAGCTACGTATTTATAAATGGTAGATGGACTGTAAGGCTTTGTGTCTGTATGGTCACTAACAGTGTATTCTCTCGGTGCTTTACTCTTGTAGTCCTCTGCTTGTTTTGGCAGATCATCAAGGTCACTTTCAAGCTGCTTCAACACAAAAGTCGCTATGTCCAAATATCTCTCCTCCGCTAATCCATAAATTAAACCTCGTAGGATTTGAAAATGAATTGTACTGAAATATTAGCTGACTTGCAGAAATGATTGAGTCAGAGAGAAGCTCTCTGGGCTCCCGTGCGTTTGGTGCAGTCAGCAGAAAGAGTTTGTTCTGACGCTGAAGAGACCCAAAGCCCACGGTCTGACACACCAGTGACTCTAGAGTGTGTGTGAGAGTGTTGTGTTGGGTGTGTGTGTGTGTGTGTGTGGAAGAGAGTGTGTGTGTGTGTGAGAGAGAGAGAGAGTGTGTGTGGGTGTGTGTGTGAGAGAGAGTGTTGTGTGTGTTGTGTGTGTGAGAGAGAGAGAGAGAGAGTGTGTGTGTGTGTGTGAGAGAGTGTGGTGTGTGTGAGTGTGTGTTGTGTGTGTGTGAGAGAGAGAGTGTGAGTGTGTGTGTGTGTGTGTGAGAGAGAGAGTGTTGTGTGTGTGGTGTGTGTGTGAGAGAGAGAGAGAGTGTGTGTGTGTGTGAGAGAGTGTTGTGTGTGTGAGTGTGAGAGAGAGTGTTGTGTGTGTGTGATGAGTGTTGTGTGTGTGTGTGTGTGTGTGTGTGTGTGTGAGAGAGAGAGAGAGAGTGTGGTGTGTGTGAGAGAGTGTTGTGTGTGGGTGTGTGTGTGTGAGAGAGAGTGGTGTGTGTGGTGTGAGAGAGTGTTGTGAGTGTGTGTGAGAGAGAGTGTGTGTGTGTGTGAGAGAGTGTTGTGTGTGAGGTGTGTGTGTGTGTTGTGTGAGAGAGAGTGTGTGTGTGTGTGAGAGAGAGAGTGTGGGTGGTGTGTGTGAGAGAGTGTTGTGTGTTGAGGTGTGTGTGTGTGGTGTGAGAGAGTGTGTGTGTGTGTGTGGGGTTGGGTGAGAGTGTGTGTGTGTGTGTGGAGAGTGTTGTGTGTGTGTGTGTGTGTGAGAGAGAGAGTGTGTGTGTGTGTGAGAGAGAGTGTTGTGTGTGTGTGTGAGAGAGGAGAGAGAGAGAGAGAGTGTGTGTGTGTGTGAGAGAGTGTTGTGTGTGTGTGTGGTGTGAGAGAGAGAGAGAGTGTGTGAGTGTGTGTGTGTGTGAGAGAGAGTGTGTGTGTGTGTGAGAGAGAGAGAGGTGTGTGTGTGTGTGAGAGAGAGAGAGAGAGAGTGTGTGTGTGAGAGAGTGTTGTGTGTGTGTGTGAGAGAGAGAGAGAGTGTGTGTGTGAGAGAGTGTTGTGTGTGTGTGTGAGAGAGAGAGAGAGTGTGTGTGGTAAACCTTGTTTATTGACTGTAAGACTATAAAAGCGGTCCAATCAGTATTCTGCAGGAGACTCCCGTGTGAGCTCCTCTATACGTGTCCTCGTGATGATTATCATCAGGAACGTACCTTCATGTCTTCAGGGACTCCACACAAGGTCAATAATGCAGATCTGGAGCGGTGATCAGTCTTGATGATCAGAACATGAACAGCTCGAGGCGTTTGCAGTGGTTCTGGCCACATCATGACATTAGGCAGTGGACAAGACTTCTTCAATCACTTCAATGCATATCAGCTTTCTGTTCAAATCTATTAAATCAACTTTTTGCATTATTACATAATCATTTGCATGGAAATAAATGCAGAAGGGAATGAGTTTTGTGTGTAGCCGGCTGCATGTAAACACACAGAAAACCCTCTTCCAGCACACTACTTAGTGAGCACTGACTGTACACTTGGTTACTGTTTATTATAAAGTCTATGAAACTGAATGCATTGTGCAGCAAACTGTTCTATGCTACTTTATCGTCTCGTTTAATTCAGCACATAGTCTCCAGGTATCATCGAATCATCTATTATTTAATACTCATCTAATTATTATAACGGGGGGGTTCTGTGTCAATCAACCAAATTGCAGAAACGTCCCTGCATGGCTCAGACTTGGTAGAAAGAGATGCCAAAATATTCCAAGTCATGGAAAGGTTCGTTTTCACCTGAGATTCAGAGGCTAATTACAGGAGATATAAACGACTTCAGAAAAATCTGTGACTTTAGCAATCTGTGTTGCATTTTTTTTTGGGTATTTCAATATAAAATGCATTGAGTAGAATAGAATAGCTTTTATTGTCACCTCTGTGGTGTAAAAACACAAAACACGAGTATAATAAAACAAGTATAATAGAGACAACAGTGTTTCCCACTGTGAGAGTGTGACGTCACAGATTAATTTACATATTCATGAAGTTTGCGTCAGATCTGTTCTACTCTATGAAACGTCACATACTGTAACTCAACTGAATGCACAATAAAGCGCTTCACATTTTTGGAGATACACGCTGTCTTAGCAGGGCACAAAGCATCTCAAGATCAAACTCTTCCCTCACTTCAGTCGGAGGATGCTTTGAGACAGAGTCTCCTGCAACAAGACACAGTTTCTGCATGAGTTTTCAGTCCTCGTTGTGATCTTCGGTTAGTGTTTGTAGTGTTTGAGTATTTTCTCCGTCACTACTTACAAAGCTGTGTAGTGCATTGCAGCCTCAAATCAAGTCATTTCACTAGCTGAAGTATAGAGGCTGGACAATGGCTAGTAGTTTATGCCGATGAGCTTTAACCGGCTGCATGGGGCTTTTAGCTCATCTCTCTTCTGGATGGTGTTCAGTCATGCTGTCTCAGATCTGTTCAATGGCTTTAATGTTGATAAAAACATGAGCAGGTTAGAGAATAGTGTAGTATGGACTCGAGGCTTCTTGACATCTTCTCAATAATAACAGCTTGTAATGATCTCTCGTCCCTCTTCAGGGGAAGTTGTGAAATGCTGAATGAATAAAATGTGAGAAACGTCTGTTTATTTATATCAGTGTCATTATATGATGAAGCTGTTTTATGTATGGCTGTACGATACCTTCAGAGTGTATCTGATTCGAGAAAGTGCCACATAGTGAAGCAGTAAAAGCTGTTTTCAGGACAAATGTGTATATATATATATATATATAGTTTGGAGTGTGAAGCAGAAATTGCATGCATTGACCAAGCATATGTCAAGGTCAAATTTCCACATGGCTTTATTGTTGTATAAAATATGACAACATGACCTTTCCAGTGTGTCACATGAACAGCATTTTCCCCCGGCGTAATGAAACTGTGATAAGTCAAGTCAAGTCAAGTCACCTTTATTTATATAGCGCCTTTAACAATACAAATTGTAACAAAGCACTGCACAATATCAAAATAGGCAAATTTGTCAATAATGTAAAATGACAGGATTAACACTCAATTATCTGCTGAATGCATTTCATTATTGAATTTAGTAATAGCATTGTCCAGCTCAGTTCAGTTTAAATAATATCTGTGCAATCAAGTCGATGATTGTGCTGGAATGATAAAGAGTGGAAATATCACACTTTACACCCGCCGTGGTTCAAAAACAACCCGAGCTGTTATTCCAGCGGAAAGCGACGCTCATCTGACAATATTAAACATTAAAAACTCAAGAATGGAGCATGCATCTGTCGTCAAGTGTAACGATAATACGGAAAAATGTTTGCACTTTCTTTTGGGTCAAATATTGTTTCAGCAGGATTGCTTTATATGAAATTAACACCCAGCGAAGCGGAGCTGTCTGTGATGCTCCATAAGATTAAAATCATTCATAACAGGCTGCAATATTTACTCCATCAGTATATACAGATTAAATGTCTTTGTATTAACTCATATAGTTAACAAGAAGACGTTTAAAATCAATACTAGACAAGAAATGTAAAATGCATAAAGC
>QVTF01006440.1:7500-27411 GCA_003573665.1 Oxygymnocypris stewartii
ACCTTTACTGGAAACAACCCTTCTTATAAGCACAGGTGTGTGTCTGTGTGTGTCTGTCTGTGCGTGTGCGCATGTGTGTGTGTCTGTCTGTGTGTGTGCGCATGTGTGTGGGTGTGTGTCTCTGTCTGTGTGTGTGCGTGCATGTGTGTGTGTGTCTCTGTCTCTGTGTGTGTGTGTCTCTGTCTGTGTGTGTGTGTCTGTGTCTGTGTCTGTCTGTGCGTGTGTTCTGTGTCTGTCTGTGTGTGCGTGTGTGCATGTGTGTGTCTGTCTGTGTGTGTGTCTGTGTGTGGTGTGCGTGTGTGTGTGTGTGTGTTTTGTGTGGTGTGTATAATGTGTGTGCATGTGAGTGCATGTGTGTGTGTCTCTGTCTCTGTGTGTGTGTCTGTGTCTGTCTGTGTGTGCGTGTGTGCATGTGTCTGTCTGTGTGTGTGTGTTGTGTGGTGTGTATAGTGTGTTGTGTGGTGTGTATAATGTGTGTGTGGTGTGTATAATGTGTGTGTGTCTGTGTCTGTGTGTGCGTGCATGTGAGTGCATGTGTGTGTGTGTCTCTGTGTGTGTGTGTGTGTGTTGCGTTGTGTGTATAATGTGTGTGTGTAAGTGTACGTGTTTGGACTCTCAGCTCATTTACCCTCATGCTCCGTCTACATTCGTCAAACTGACGAGGGAATCAAACGCCGCCCCGTCCTCATAAATCGTGTGTGTGATGGTGAACGTCTCTAAACGCTAAAGCAGCAAAGCTCAAAACCAACTGATGTGGAAAATTACCTGCGGACTAATCTGCATAATCAGTTCCTGACCACCTTCAGAGGAACCTCTGGGCAGAAAGACAAATTCATAATTATTTGACCTTTATTTTCCTTTGGGATTTGTTCATGAGATCAATTGCACAAACATGCTAAATATCATCCTCAGTCTGCTCATGCTTTGTTTTCCAGCATCTCTGCAGTAATTAGATTAGTTATACATCAGTATTAATGAGTGAATGTGACTGCAAGAGAATTTCCTCTGGGCAAATCTGTTTTATTTTTTTTCATCTTAACGTCTAAAAAATTATCTTCGGAGAGAATAAGTGATTTAATGTACCTAACGAACTTCTACATATTATTGATTCTAACAGGTTTAAGAAGAATATGCCTGCTTTATTAAAGTAACAGCTACACAACAAGCTAATATTTGATTATACAAGGCCATTAAAATAATAAATTCCAAAATCTATATATTCGGTGTTCATAAAACATTTTAATGTTTAGCCTACATTCAGCAAATCTGTGCAATTAGATGTTTTACGAGGTTGTGGTTTGGTCTGTGCCAGATCTGAGCTCTCTGTGTGCTTGTATCTGCTGAGGTGCCTTCTGTCCCTCAGTGCCCTTGAAAGTGAGACACGCTGGAAATCTCCAGGGATTTTATCTGCCGAGGAAATGAGCAAAGAGACCTGAGGTGATTTAAGCCCTATCAGCTGTTAAACAGGTCTCTCTCTCTCTCTCTCTCTCTCTCTTTCGAGCTCTCTCTCTCTCTCTTTCGAGCTCTCTTCTCTCTCTCTCGCTCTCTCTCTTTCGAGCTCTCTCTCTCTCTCTCTCTCTCTCTCTCTCGCTCTCTCTCTCTCTCTCTCTAAACAGAGGTCTCTCTCTCTTGCGCGCACTCTCGCTCGTGCTCTCTCTCTCTCTCTCTCTCTCTAAACAGAGGTCTCTCTCTTGTGCGCACTCTCGCTCGCTCTCTCTCTCTTTCGAGCTCTCTCTCTCTCTCTAAACAGAGGTCTCTCTCTCTTGCGCGCACTCTCGCTCGCTCTCTCTCTCGCTCTCGCTCTCTCTCTCTCTCTCTCTCTCTCTAAACAGAGGTCTCTCTCTCTTGCGCGCACTCTCGCTCGCTCTCTCTCTCTCTCGCTCGCTCTCGCTCTCGCTCTCGCTCGCTCTCGCTCTCTCTCTCTCTCTCTAAACAGAGGTCTCTCTCTTGCGCGCACTCTCGCTCGCTCTCTCTCTCTCTCGCTCTCGCTCTCTCTCGCTCGCTCTTTCTCATGTTAAATGTGAGGGTCCTTCAGAACAGAAAGTCTTAATGCTTCAGCTTCGTGCTTCATGTTTGTTTAGTGTTAAATGTGTTCTGTGTGTGTCCTCCAAACCCCGTTAGGAACATAGTATAGGCATTACAGGCAGTGCGAGTGGTTTAAAAACAGAAACGTTTCAGTTCAGATTGGAGAGTATACCTCTAGTAATGCTGTATTATCGTGTGGGGTTCCTCAAGGCTCCATTTTGGCCCCAATTTTATTTTCTCTTTACATGCTGCCACTTGGTTTTATTATTAGAAAATATGGGTTGTCGTTCCATGGCTATGCTGATGACACACATAATACATGCCCCTCAACGAAATTCAGATGTTTTGGAAAACTCTTGGCCTGTTTGACTGATATAAAGGCATGGCTTTCTTTCTTGAACTGAATTTGAATGAGGGTTAAAACAGAAATGATTATATTTGGACCCTCTGCTTCCTCTGTTACAGGAACTTATGTTCCCGTGGCTCAGTGGCACAGCATTGCGTTAGCAGCGCAAAAGTTCATGGGATCAATTCCCAGGGAACACGCATACCGATAAGAAAATAAAAATTATAGCCTGAAGTCGCTTTGGCTGTCGCTTATAGCCTGAAAAGCCTCGGCTGTGAAACCATGGGTAAAAACGTGGGCGTTGTGTTTGATGAATCTTTGTAATTCGACAGGCAGATTATCATGTGGTGAAATCTTGCTTTTTCCAGCTTCGACTTTTATCGAAAGTAAAGTCTTTCTTTCTTTCTAATGTGTTCTAAGTCTAATGTGTTTTTATTGTCTGTGATTGCCAAATCTAGCAGCTGGTGTTTGGAAATCAGTTTCAATTATTGGTCATTTTAATATCCAGTTCTTTAAATTTTTCTTTTTGTTTTGACTGACCTCATAATTTGTGTAATTATTTTGATGTGGGAATAATTTTATGTTTTACTAGTTTTTTTTTCTGAATTACTTTACACTTTTTGTAATGCATGTGTATATATATATTTTACCACAAACTGGGTAAAAATATATATAAGCATTACAAAAATAGTTTTTGACTACTTTAATTTTCGACAGTTTTTTCACCTATATAATTAATGCATTATTTTACAGCTATATTGAGTCTTTTCCTTGGCTCAGCTGTGCAATGTTCCTCAGGTGATGGTTTACACTTATCCTCACCCTCGTTCTCTTTGCTGACCTCCTCGACAGCTTCACAACATTAACTTGAAGTCCTGCATGCTGTGATTTAGTGTCCAGAGCAACAGCTCTATAATCATCCCCCAGCCTGCTGTAAATAAGGTCACTTGCATAAAATCCGTTGGCAACATAAAGCAACAAGATGGAGTTAAATAAGAGCAGCAGTGACTCCGTTCATACTCTGCAGGTCTCTGATAACACGGCAGCCGTTAATGGAGCTCCGCCGCAGGTCGTGTCGCTCGGCTGTACAACACGCACAAACACTTCTGAGCTTTTAGAGACTGGAGCTCGGCCAGCGGAGGCCTGACTGATGTGAAGCTGGAGACTCGCATTTACTTGCCCTACAGCTAATGAAGAGTAAACAGATCTTCAGCACACGTCAGGAACTTCCGCTTTGTGCCTGTTATGTGCTCAATATCAGCTGCTAGAAGTTTGCTTCTGTGTGTAGATGTGTATCAGTATCTCAGTTTGAGCCTCATTCTGTAGTCAACACGTAAGCATCTAACTTTACTCCAATTTCTGTTTGTCTGTTGTTTTCTGTTTGTAATTGAATCCATGTCGTGTAATGGACACACGTCTGAGAATGGGTCAAAACGAATGAATGGTTCTCCGGACCTTTCTGTTTCGGTGTATGCTGTGCAATACGGCCTCGGTTACTCTTCTTATAAAAACCAACAATAAGCAATCAATGAAATGTACAATAAACTTACAGCTGTAATGCATCATTTCTGCACCAAACCATGACTGTTTTCAAACAGGTTTCCCAAACACTTGCAGACTGAGCTTGTGCACCGTTGAACCGCAGTGTGTCGTTCACGTTAACCAGCAGCTTTAATCAATCAAACCATCAGTCACACGGTACCTTGAGCTTTCTTTATTGGTCAGGGAGCACCGGAGGCATATCCATCATATTTACACTAACTGTATTTACCACGATTACGCCTGTCAGTGCGAGGAAATGAAGGTTAGGCTCATGGGAACAGCCCAGCCTGTCTTGGTTTCTTCCAGCAATATATTCCTTGAGTTTATAACTAGAAAGCAGCAGGTATGAAAGCTACATGTCCAGTTACACACACTGAATTTAGACATTACGTTTAGATCAGAAAGTGATGTTGAACAGCAGTTGTATAATGAAACCATTTTCTATTTGATGGGATAAAGGTGTTAAATCAGTGATTCTCTCCATTTAAAGACCTGAACGATATGTGTTCTCTAAAAACCAGGCCGCAGAATAAAGAGTGATCTTTCTTTGCTTTGTTGGACATTTCCCATCAAGGTGACTAAATGGGGCAAATGATACTGAAGCAAAAACATCACTGCAGCCTTCTGGGCTTAAAATACACAAAACTCTTTTAATTTCAGAGCGTTTGTATAAGTGCATGTCAGTATTGTGGTTAAACTCGCTCAGTGGCAGAACATTGTGTTTGTTTCGTTTGCAATAGTGATGCAGTCCATTTAAAATGAACCTGTTTTTCTCGTTCTTCTTTCTCTTCGGTATCTTTGTTTTCCACCTAACCCAGTTTTCCCCACTCGAGCGGAGGATGATTATATAGCTGTTTGTCTAAGTGCGAAGGCCAGTTCTAGTTCTAGCTTTGATTTGGGATGTTTTTGAATGTATTTTTCTGATCCGCTCTGAGATCAAGACTGGCGATGCACTTTGTTGTCCTCATAGTTGGTTGTTTATTGATATTGGTCTCAGTGTTGCTGGAGTGTGTCGGGGACATTAACAGAGATGCAAAAAAATGTGAAGTTTATTTTTGACCTTTTACCACTTGTGTTATGTTTAGATTTACTTTATAGGAATTCATTATACTTTGAGTGTGATCTGTTCTAGAGAATAAGAAAATGATTACTCTGTTAAATGTGATCAGGGAAATTATTCCAGTGCTGTACGTTTGTTGATGTGCTGAAGATCTCAGTCATGGCTAATGAACTTCTGAATTCTCTGAATCACTTTATTTAAAGCTGACAATGTTGCA
This sequence comes from Oxygymnocypris stewartii, assembly GCA_003573665.1. Classification (NCBI taxonomy): domain Eukaryota; kingdom Metazoa; phylum Chordata; class Actinopteri; order Cypriniformes; family Cyprinidae; genus Oxygymnocypris; species Oxygymnocypris stewartii. The sequence continues at coordinate 12,691 of QVTF01006440.1, forward strand.
TGAACCTGAATAAAAGCACACAGACAGGTGAAAATCGCTTGTTTGGTTGCCGTGTGTAAAGCAGGTATTTTATTTGGTTGTGTGTCTGATTAATGATTAGAGTTGAGAATCGAAAATCAATTCCAGAATCGGATACTTAAAATTTAAAGTCCTCTGGATTCATCCAGTAATGAACAATGAGTGAGTCATTGAATCATTCATTCAAGAGATTCGTTCAAAAACACTGATTCATCCAGTAATGAAACAAGTGAATCATTGAATCATTCATTCATAAATTCCATTAGATTTTGTTTAGTTGTCTAATATTTGTTCTTCAGAATTGGGAGAGAACTAAAACCTCCATTAAATAAATAAATAAATGTTATCTCGATTGATCCAGAATCACGCGGCTCTAATCTACACACAAAAAGCTCTTAATCGAGTCCAGTTTGTATGCAGCCGGCTGATTTTTGTTCATAGTATTCAGCAGCAAATAAATGTTTTGCAAAAAGAGTCAGAATAAATATGGCTGATGAGAGGAGCGTTTGTGTAATTGTGAAGAGTTTCTGTGTTTGAGTGATTAACTAGTTATTGAATAGTCATGATGTTAAGTAGGTCATTTGAGCACATCTCATTGTTACTGAGTTGGTGTCTAAACATACAGCAGGAATAAAAGCTCTTGATTTGTGAACATGCAGGATTGTTTTAGTGCATAGCGAAGTATTCCCAGCCCATAATGTGAGAGAGAATGATTTTCAGCGTGAGCTCCAAAACATCTCTCATGTCTGGCTCTCGTCCATCCGCTGTGTCTAACTCGATGAGCAGCAAAACACGATCTGATCAGCGGCCAAACGCCAGCGAGATCTGGCTCGGAGACACCCGTGTGTGTTCAGTATCGCTGGGCTTTTCTTTCAGGTTTATAATCCAGAACAAGCTCTGACAGTTGAAGCCTTGACCAAGACCTTGAAGCACTAATATTACGCTCTAAACTCAGGTGTGTGAGCTACAGCATTTTACCCAGAAGTCCTTTCTCTCAAACGTGTTAAAGCATCAGGACATGTTGTGTTTGGCTGCTTTAACTAAAGATTGTCTTCTTCAATACAAACGCATCAGTATAAAGGAAATACTGATGAGCACACTTCTGCTTCTGTGGATGTTTACACTGTAAACTTGCATTGAGTACATTGAGTACAAACCCAGGGAACAAATGTAGGTCCTACACTGCAATACATTTATTTTCTTTAGTATTGTTTTCTTGTATACATGTCTACAAATTCTGGAATTAATAGGCATTTACTTGACACATAAAATTACAAGATTGTTTTAAGCAAAATATAATATTTTCAGAAAACAATCAAAACTATCTGCCACTGAAAAACAATCTTGTTTAGTCTTTGAATTAAGATTATTTGGCAGATATTTTGGCTTGTTTTGAGTAAAAACTAACCAAATTTGGATAATATTTTCAGAAACCGAGACACCATATTTCAAGTCGTTTTACTTGTCAAGTAAATACATCCTGATTTAATAATGTTTAGATATTTTTTGCAGTGTAAAAACATTAACACGTTTTTAAAACATTGTCTTGTTGTGATTATAGCAGTATTTAAAGGTTACGAAAACATGTATTACATCATTCTACTAGCTTTACTTTTAATTAAATAAATACTTTTACGTTATGTGAACGTTAGTTTGTAATGTTCCAAGAGCGTTAAAATGTATTTTAAAGGTTTTTAAATGTTTCTTAGAATGTTACAAATAATATCATGAGCATGTTTTGAGAATGTTATGAGAATGTATATCGAGTATTAATAAAGTCCTTTATATAACTCTTAAAATCATTTGTGAAGTTGGTGAGAACGTTCTCTGTTAACTGGGAAAATAACCGTCAGATTGTTGAGTGAAGAAAGAAGATGAAACAAAACCACCTGATCATCACAATGACTCCAAGTGTGTCCTTCTAGACCAGACTTAACCGCCCTCACCAAAAAGTAGTATACTTCAAGTTTATTTCATTAAGTATACTTAAGTTAAGTATATTTTAAAGTATACTTTATGTCGTAAGTAAACAAATATCCGTAGTACTTGTAGTAGTATACTTGTAACTGTACTATTTCAATACTCCTCGGGACTAAAGTGGCCCACTTTGTAGTATATAAAAGCATACTTTAAGTATATCAGTAGTAAACTTTGAGTAGTTTACATCAATGTTTTTAGCTTGTTACTGCAACTATACTAAACCTGAACTTATAGGAATACTGATAGTTTACTCATTAAATACTTGTAGTAGCATGTTTAGTACACTTTGAAGTATAGTCTACGCGTTTAGTAGTTTTATACCGCAAGTGTACTCGTACGTTTTCTTTAAGTGAACTTTACGTCATATTTTAAGTACACTATTATGTCTCTATTTAGGTATTAACTTGTCTATGTTTTGTTATGAATATCTGAAAACATCAGAAGAAAGAACAGAGTATCTGCTTGTAAACAACATGTTTTATAAACACCTGAATGTGGGTAAGTTTCATAAATAAACAAATTTTGAACAAAAGCCGATATGAATTATATTCAGAATGACGTAGATGGAGTCGATCAACACACAAAGCTTGACGGTCATTATTACTCTTCATTGGTGATATGTTATTCATAACCTCACACAGTTATGATGCTGTTTATGTCTGATGATGTGTTAGATTACACGTGAAACATCTGTTTCTTCTTCTCTTGTGTTGTTTTGGTAATTCTGTACAGAAGATGTGTTCTAGCGCCTCCTACCGTATAACAATGACAACTCGGATTCTAGTATAAGTCACGTATATTAAATGTAATTAAGTATATTTCTGAGAAGTACACAAGAATTATGACTTCCCTGTTTTTAGTTTAAAGAAGTATACTAATAGCAGACTTGTAACACGCTTGTTTCCGTAAGGGCGATTGCTCTACAGCAAGGTGGTGGTTAACTAGCAGAGAGTGATCCGGTAACTCCCAGCATCTTTCAGTCGGATGGCGGCTCCGTCTGATTTTATCACGCTCTTATATCTGGATCCACCTAAGCTCCGGTGGCTGAGGGACGACGACGTTACTGTAGAAACCTGAGAGCCAAACTGAGAGATTCTTCATGATATAGGAGTTTATTAAGGATGGTAGATATTGAAAAAGCCGTGGGAGAGAAAGATGTAGCACAGAGGTTGTATACGAGCTGAATGCTGTGACCAGAGGTGGCTCGCTGGAGGATGAGTAATATCATGAACGATCGCAGATCACTGTGGATGGATCTTTTCTAACCCCGGTGGACAGGGTTTGTGTGGTTAGCATAGAATCGATTAGTTCTCGTCTGTTTGCCGCTCTCTGTCCATGCATTAAAGCCTTGTGTTTCTGAGTTCTGGTGTCTAGTATTGTTGTTTTTAGTGTTTGTGTTGGTGATTTCCTCTGTGTGTTTATTAAAAAGGACTGCTGCGCTACACTTTATCATACCGCCAATTGTGACATGCATATTCAATTGTAGTTAATATTTAGTTGCACTTTGTTTCGGTAGTCCACTTTAGACATTCCACTAACTCTAATGAGAGTTAGTTGACATGCACATTTATGCATTTAGCAGATGCTTTTATCCAAAGCGACTTACAGTGCATTCAGGCTATACATGTTTTTGTCAGTACATGTGTTCTCTGGGAATCGAACCCACAACCCTTTGCGCTGTTAACGCAATGCTCAAACTACTGAGCCACAGGAACATCATGTAGTTGTAGTTGCTAAATTAATTAGAGTAGTAGTAGACTGTTAGGTTAGGGTTAGTATAACAATTGAACATGTACTTATAGTCAGTAGAACGTCCATCAAAATGAAGTTTTAGCAGATATGACGTCTTCTACAAAGAACATACTCACTAATGTTTTTTAAAAGTTATATAAATGTTTTGACACCTTCTTCAGAGTAATGTTTATTGAACGCTCTTAACTTTATTAATGTTTGATATGTTCTCGTATGTTGATATCAAACATTCCTAATAAAGTCCTAATTATGTGTGACCCTCTCCGTGAAAACCCAGCTAATGTAATTGTTTTCAGATTTACTATTTTCTTCATAAAATCATCCTACATATTATAAAGAACATTCTGTGAGAATATAATCTTGGTATCTTTAATATTGACCGAGTAAGGCCATGTCAAATATTGAAATCGTAATGAAATTAATGCTTGTAATTAAATTTTGATGCTTGTTATCTCAGAAGTATATTTTTAGACTTTAGCCTGGCTTTACAGAGCAGATCACATGTTATTTGTACTTGATGAACTTTTGTTTTTGTAATAGTCATGACAAGAAACCTGGACTTTCTTATTGTTCTTATAATATTAAAATAAATGTTTAATAATGTTAGGTACATTTTGGGTATAATAAAGTTAGTAGAATGTTGCAAAACATGTTTAAATAACATCATAATTATGAGGAAAAAAATTATTTTAGCATTCTAGAAACATTTAAAAACAATGGGTTTCGTTCACAATATGCACAAATTTGTGTGATGATTTTAAGAAATAATAATTCACAAAATTATGTAATAAAATTAATTCTAAATTTCCGAACTAATATAAGAACAATTAAAACCACACGTATGTAAAAAGCACTCTGTACGGCCTTATAATCACTTCAAGAAGTTATGCTACAATTCATCCTAACACGACTATAATTATATTGGAGTATGTTGCATTAATTGTAGCCTATTATATAATTCATATATAATAAAATGAAGTAATTCAATTTAGTTTCTTCTTAAATACATTGCATCATAAACCGTGAGAGTGAGAAAAGCTTTATAGCTTCCGCTGTTTCTCAGAATAACGCAGATATATGTGAATGTACAGCTAGTCTGTATAAAAGATGAATATAGAAGGTGACGTTTCGGTTTTGCATCTAAAGATACACATTAACCATGTGTACTGGCAGAAGAGGTATACAAATAAACTCACTTGTGGGAACTTCAGAACTTAGATAAGTTGTTTACTGTTGCTGTCACATGTTTTCCTCAGATGCTGGAGGTAAAGCCAGCGTTAATGAAGCGTTTGTGTCGTGTTAGCGGCGGAGCAGGTCTTCATAGCCAGGTTTGAAAGAGGGCTTTAAACTGATATTATACCACATTTACTTTCCTATTCCGGTGTGTCCTCACATCCTCCAAACGCTTGAATGATTATTTCAACAGAGCAGTGACTCGTCTGAATAAAAGCCAGACATTTTCTTCCTCAAATGACCTCCCTTGAGAGCGATGCTAGCGAATGCTTCTCCGTCTCGATGCGTTCTCTGTGTGTTTCTGAATGGATCTCTGTTTGGTTTGACATAGTTTTATATTTCAGTGTTGTTGGCTCTATTTAGTGTGCGTTCGTGGCAGTGGGTTTTCAACATTTACTTACAACTTTAATGTTGTCTTTTAAAGTGTTGTCTATTAATCAATCTGGGTTTCGTAAAAAACAGATTACTACAATAGTTGTTGTAAATGATATTGATAATTTTGTGCTTCCCTTTTTTACATCAAAGGCAGTGGATCATGAAACATTGCTGCATAGATTGAAGAGTGTTGGTTTATCAATTCATGCTATTTCTTGGTTTAAAAACCATTTAAGTGGAAGAACTCAATGTGTACAAGCTGAGAGTAAACTATTGGAGATTGCCAAAGGTGTTCCCCAAGGATCTGTGCTGGGTCCCCTTTTATTTATCATTTATATAAACAATCTTGATTATGACATTCAGGATGCCAACTTTAATTTGTATGCAGATGACTCTGCCATGTATTGTAGTGCTTCTTCTGGACAGCAAGAAGCCTCAGTCAGCCTATAATGTCATTCAATCACGGCTTTACAATTAAAACTTGTTCTGAATGCTGATAAAACCAAGTGTATGTTATTTTCAAGTTAAAAAAATTGTATCGCTGCCTATTTTGGCCAGGACACTCGAGATTTATAATCTCAGAGAGCATTTATGGTTAAATAAAATAATATACATGTAAAGAGAATGCACAAGGGGAAATAAATAAGGTCATTCTCCATTTTAAATGAGGAAGAAATGTAACGATACAGAAATCTGAAAGATTTAATGACCACGTACTGAACGCGTTTGTCATAGACTGTTTAATCTTGTTCTGTACACAGAGTTTGGTTATTTACTGGAGTGACAAACACATTATACAACCCAATCCACTGCTAAAATGATTTAGTGACAGTCGTGTCTACTGAGCAGATCCGGACAGAATGGATTTAAACATGGTAAACAGAGCCGAGAATGCAGCGTTGCTTTTGTTAGCAGACAGCTTAATTAAATCAGCCAAAATATTTCATAAACAAGCACGCGAGGGATGAGCAGTGTGTGGGTCTCTGTGAATAATAAATGTCATTTTTCATCACAACTTACTCTCTCTTCACATGCACAGCAGTGTTTGACCGTGTTGCCAAACAGAACAGGTATAATTAATCAATCAGCGAGCCGTGGGGTATCTGTTACGCATGCCTGGTGTGCAGCACTGATGGAAACATTCATTAACATTACTCTTCACTTCTACACTGTAATGAGACGGCTTCCAGCCAGGCTGTATGAGAACGGCTCATGTTGATCTCTTCAGCTCGTCTCAGTAGATGTAGAGCATTGTATTCCGATTACAGTCGGTTTTAAAACTGTAAATGCTGCGTGTAAATACCCTCAGTTGGAATAAAAATGCAGGGGTGGGGAATAAACCCAAGGAGTAGGTTTGCTTTTGACATCGCTTCCACCCATATTAAATGTGCTTCCTTGAAAGCGCCCCAGTTTTCTAACGTATTTACTTTAACTACTGAGGTAATATTCAATGGTGTGACATTAGGGCTGCATGATTAATCTAAATTAAATTGCAGTCGCGATTAGGCAGAAATCTGTGATCGTCAAGCGTATCTCGTCAGTGAAGCACGGTTCTATGATCAGTAGTAAATCTACTCCATCGAAGGCCAGAGAAACTGCAAATATACCCCCGCAGAAGAAAGATAATTGCACGTCGTTCAGGAAACAGAAGATTGAACATGCTTTCATTAATCAACGTGACTAATAAACACAGGACTGTGACAATATATGTTTAAGCTGAGTTCTTATTATAAATTTACATTATAATTAGGGCTGCAACGATATATTGCATGCGATAGTCATGCGTATCTCTTCAGTGAAGACGGTTCTGTGATTAGCTGACAAGCTACGCAATATTACGTTCACCATCGCATGCGATGCATCTGCGATTCTGAGCGTGAATTGCGTAGCTTGTCCGTGAACTACGGCTCTGTGTATTAAAATGCCGCTCCATATTGAAAACAGCTGAAGCAAATTACGGCTAATCACAGAACCGTCTTCACTGAAGAGATACGCATGACTATCGCATGCAATATATCGTGCAGCCCTAATTATAATAATGCAATGCTAAGTGAGTTTTGGAATAAAAACATATGTTGTATTTTGTGGGACAAATGCTTGTCATGGTTTGGAAACACGTTGGTTTTCTAAATGCATGTTATACATGACGCTAACATCGCTGGGTAAATGCTCGATGGTGTACAGAAGCTGCTTCAGATGAAGCAAGCATTTACTAACACAGAGCCGTAGTTCATTAACCAGCTATGCAAACTGCTTTCGTAATCGCAGAACGTTTACTTAATCGCGTGATTAAATTGGGTCTCCATGGTTTACATTGCTTGTCAGTGAACTACGGCTTGATTGTTAGTTTCCGGCCGCGTGCCATAACCCTGAACAACGTGCCTTATCTTTCTTCTGCGGTGTGTATTTGGAGTTTCTCTGGCTTTCAGATGGAGATTTACTACTGATCATAGAACCGTGCTTCACTGACAAGATACGCATGACTATTGCATTCGATTAATCGTGCAGCCCTATAATGACATATTTCAGATGTGTCTAAACAATTAAATGTATATGTTTTTGTATATGTTGATCTAAATTATTGCTAGGGCTAATTTGGTGATCGCTGGGTATTGATAGGGACATGTCTGGATAAACCTATTCTGTTTGCAGGGATGGGCAGTATTATAAATACATGTATTTGAAATACTAAATACTATCAGTCTTGTTTGGTTTTGTTTTGGTGTACTTCTTTCAGTACTAAGCCACTTCACCTCTTCAGCGGGTTATGGTTAAACCAAGCAGCAACCTCGCGCCCTCTCTCCTCGTGAAACAACACGGATGTGACTAAAACTGTAGTTCATCGACTGGCCGCTGGAGGGGGGTGCAAAAGGGAGTCAATCCCATAGACCCCCCCCCCCACTCCATGTTAAAATGGCCAACTTTACAGCAGAAAAAACATGTTTACAGCCTGGTACAAAAAAGATTTTGATCTATATAGTTAATTTTGCCCTTCATGACAATGGTGAGGGGGTGAATTGTTTTTATAACTCATCTGTTTAAATTCTATTAAACCTTAAAGTGCTGCATAATTAAGGGCGTGGCCACTTGAGTGACAGGTGGATTACCGCTGCTGTCACCACTGTCGCGTGTGGTGGGTGTGGTTTCAGCAACTAGCTCCTCCCACTTCCTGCCTTTTTGCCCACTTTCGATTATCTGGGAGTGACGCGCTTCCCAAAATGGCGACGGCTGTCTCCGCTTACTTTGAGCTTCAAAAGTGCTCTTCTAGAAACCTACAGGTGACGTCACGGACACTACGTCCATGTTTTTTAAAGTCTATGGGTTAAACGAACCTCACTGGACACGGTACAGAGCAGTTGTGAAATGAACTGGACTTTGGGGGTCAATCGGGCTCAAGCATGGATCAGATCCCCTAGTGTCCTAAATCTAAGAGAATAGCACACCACAACTATAACCATAAGAGCACAAAAAAATGATGAATGATAAAACATTGACAGCCAATCGGAATTAGTTCTGGCTTTAAAGAGCTAGAGCATTTAGTGACAGATGACCACAACTGCATTGTATACTTAGAATACACTAATATAGTTATATAATAATTTGGTGTAAACAGGCCTTAATAGTGTTACTTCACTATGTCAAATTTATTTAGTGTATTTTCAAAATACCGTATTTAAATACATTTTCCCACACTGTATTTTGTGTTTGTATTTAAATACATTTTGATGTATTGTGCCCATCTCTGTCTTTTTGATAGAACATGTAAACACTTGATCGGATTGAAAACCGAGACTGAAAAGTTTAGTGCATGGCGCAATGACGTGTGACGCACAGAACGAACTGTTGTTGTTATTGCATATAATAAAAGACTGTGGTTTTAATCTAAATTATTTCCAGTCTTCCGTTCATCGTCAGTGAAGTGCTGCAGGTCAGCGTCGTCCCACAATCCTTGCTTTATACGCTCATCCAGTCTTGTTTGGTCATGGGAATGGGCGATTTTACTGTGTGAATAATATAAGCATCATTGCACAAAGCTTTGTGTGCTCATCGTCTCCTGAAATAGATCAATATTACGTCTGCTTTTTAAAACAAAGAGAAGGAGAATGTTAGTATGTGAAAACAGCAGGAAACTTTATTCATGCAGTGTGGTCCTGTCAAAAGATGAAATCTGATTTGAAGCTTGTGACACATTAACACACACAATCAAGCAGATCACTTTATTTAGTGTTCATGTAAACACTATATTCACTTTCATGAATCCGTATGATCCCATTGTCCATTATAAACATGCTACTGTTAGCTGAAACGGTTCTCCACGTCTCTAAATCAGATTGATTCGAGGTAAGATATGGAGAGTTAGAGCATGAAGAAGCTTTAGCATCTGCTATAGGAGAAATAGAGGATCGATACAGTAGTCTACAGTATATTGATCTTCAGAGACTCACAAACGTTTGCGTTTCTTACAGGTCTGTTGTTAAACATGAGATCTTGTGTTCATCATTCAGGACAATTCAGTATTGAGTTGTACTCAGACGCTCCCCTTACTTCACTGGCCAATGTACTGAATGAATAATTTGTGTAATGAAAGTTTAATGAATACATCGCTAATGACCTGCTATTGACGTTTATCCACTCAAACCACACGAGAAAGCTACTTCTCATTAAAGTACGCTGGCATTTTCTCAACCACACCATTTCTCTTTCATCTGCCTTTAATATAAAATACAAAAATCTATTTTAAAGTTCAATCCCGAGCCAATTCCCTGGTAATAGGATTTTGTCAAATCCACTTTCCCTGGAAACGCAAGGTTGATTCTTTTCCTTTCAGTGGAGGAAAACAATTATTTGTGTCTATCTGCAGCACTGTGACCTTTATGATCTACTGTACATGATGCCAGCCTCCAAACGCCTGCGTGAGAAGAGTTCGGTGGATCTCTGGAACCCAAACACTGATGTGATCATGATCACCGTGTGTCTTTATGATCTACTGTACATGATGCCAGCCTCCAAACGCCTGCGTGAGAAGAGTTCGGTGGATCTCTGGAACCCAAACACTGATGTGATCATGGTCACCGTGTGTCTTTATGATCTACTGTACATGATGCCAGCCTCCAAACGCCTGCGTGAGAAGAGTTCGGTGGATCTCTGGAACCCAAACACTGATGTGATCATGGTCACCGTGTGTCTTTATGATCTACTGTACATGATGCCAGCCTCCAAACGCCTGCGTGAGAAGAGTTCGGTGGATCTCTGGAACCCAAACACTGATGTGATCATGGTCACCGTGTGTCTTTACGATCGACATTTTATTAACTTTAGCTTAAGACTGGTAAAATGAAGATTCACATTACGTTGTAATCCAAGTTGAATGTGGCTTTTATAATCTGACATTGTTTTTGACAGTATTTGTTTTGTACTGATGGTCATCGTGTTCACAATGAAGTCAAATGGATGGGTAGACATTTCTAGTTTAATAGTATGAATTTATTCATGACTATAATTTAGCCAAATCAGAGCAGTTAGATGTAGAGTCACTCTCTTTTTGTTGACTTCTTCATGCATGTATGTGTATCTGCATATATATATATAGTAAGGGATATGAAGTATGTATTGCCCCTCTTGGAAATGGACTAAGTGTAGTTGTTGAAGCTGATGCTCTGGTCTAGTTATTCTAGTTCAGACGAGTCCTCTGCACAATCTGCTGGTTCGTCTGGCCAGAGGAGAACTGGAGCTTGGTTTCTCTCAAGGTTTTTTCTCTCCATTGGGTCACCGATGGTGTTTTGGTTCCTCTGGCTTGCTTAGTTGGGGACAAATCATTTCCAGTGATATCGGTACAAATACCATATAAACTGAGCTGGATGATGACATCATTGAATTAACGATGAACTGCCTTTGAGTGTTTTTACTATTTTCCTATTGATACTGTAAAGCTGCTTTGACACAATGTGTATGGTAAAAGCGCTTTTAAATAACAGCTGACTTGACTTAACTAGTGACTAACAAGTGCATCTGTTGGCTAGTATTAATTTGCATCAGCAGCTGTATAACACAACAGGGCCCAAATCATCATGCTATTTTTGCATCGCATTACTTATGAGTCCTTCATCTTAAAGTGTCACTAAACATCACTTACTGTATGTACATTAAGACTCTTATGCACTGACTTTCACCATCCGGCGAAGAGATTAATCCTTCAGGAGAGGCTTCTGATTGAATTAGACTCTGGCATGGTTAAGTGTGGGTTTCAAGACGAGTCGTTTGCCTTTAACGAGGGAAACTGAAGAGTAGTAGCGTGGCCTGCCAGACCGGAGGGCATCACCGGACATTACTTATCCAGGTCTGAGCACTTCTGGAAGTGCATAAGTAGCTTTATTATATTGCCAAATTGTAATGACAGTGTGCATTGATGTTTGAGAAGAATGCGTGTGTTGAAGAGTTGCAAGCAGGCGGAGGATTATAATGGCCACTCGTAGAGAAACGGCATGATTAAAGCCTCATTAGTATCCGAGCGCTTTAACACATCTGTTTGTTAATGATGTTTTCTACCACGAGGCCTCCTATGGTTTTATTTTAAGGGAATACTTTAGCTGTCAAATTTGTCTTCCCTTCCACTCCATCCTACATATTAGAAAATTCACATCGCATTCGATTATGACTCATAGTGAGAACCAATGGCGCGGATAACATTTCAGAGCTCCAGAGGAGGGAACAATTATCTGTTAATAATGACTTCTTGACAAAGCATCATGTGACCTCAGGGGACTAGGAATAAAGCATAAACATTCTGCTATGTTCTGGAGAGAAATTGACCTTGTTTAAGTGGCACACATGGACCAATCATCTCTGTGCTAGTTATAGCATGAAATAAACATAAATGAACATCAGAAGGTATCTTGTTTCAACCGCGGAAAGACGTCAATACATGCCATTTTTCAAGTCCACTGACGTTAATTGACGCCTCGGTCTGGTTTGTTTGTGGATTCTGCGTTATGATTGGTCCGATCGCCTGTCAATCAAGCTCCCGGCGGAGGTTCAGTTGCCGTCCATGTGCTCCGCGGGATATTCATTTAGATGTAGAGGATGTTTGTTTCTGTTTTGGGAGATCTGTTACAGCAAACACTAGTTTCTGAGCTGCAAGAGATTCAGATTATGATATTTCCGAAGTCCAACCAATGACACACCAATAATAATAATATACAGTGCTGTGCAAAAGGAGTGTGAAAAAGTTTAAAGATATATATTTGTTAGTGTGCTAGGAGAATACATTCTCTAAATATTCATTTTGACATTAATTGCAGTAACCCACTTAGATAGCACTTTACAACAACAGTACAGGTATATGAATAATGATTTACTAATACCTAAATTCAACTTTAATATAAACTAATGATGAGTTGAGGCACTAGTCATGAGTTCATGTGTGAACTTACCTTTAAGTCTTTAATTAATACATGAATTAACAAACATGTAGTCGAGCTGGGAGTTATTCACACATGATTTCAATGACTCGAGCTGTAGTTAGAATTAGTTCTTGATTAGTAATAATAATAATTTTATATAGCGCTTCTCTAAGCACTCAAAGCGCTCTACATTGTGTGTGTGTGTGTGTGTGTGTGTGGGGGGGGGGGTTCTCATGCATACATGCCTTAACTCATCATTAGTTCAGTTGTTTGGTAGATTTGCTGCAGTTCTTATGGATTTAAAATGTGTGGACTCTATAGTGTCTGTTTTCAAACTTATGCATACAGAAATCTTACTGGATTATTACAGTTAATGTTACAGTTTTAGTGTGAAATCCAACATGCATAAACTTAATTTTCAGTGTCCCTCTCCATCTATCGCATGAATATAACTGCACTGCAGAAATAAGCAGACTGTGCTGATGACAGAAATGACAAACTGTCCGTGAGCCGGAGATGATTATGGACTTTCGGCTTAAGACCGTACGTACTGTAGCTGTGTGTGTAAGTGATCTAAGATATAATGTAGGCATGAACATGTGCGCGCGCAGCAGGAGTGACCCTCGGAGTGAATGCAGAAGACGAGATGGACTGCATGCTAAAGCGCAGCCTACTTAGGATGCAAGTGTGCACACTCAGAAAGCCGGAGGCTGAATTTGTTCGTGTGAGATATTCAGAAATACCCACAGTAATCGACTTCCATCAATCTCCCATGATTCATATCCCTTGTTTACACAGAAAGAGTTTGAATGGATCGTGATGCAGAGATGGATGGACAGATCTCAGTGCAGTAATGAGACGATGAGGAACATGTTAAACCATTTTTCTTCAGGAACTGGAAATATTCTGTTGTTTTCTGTGACGAGGAATAAAATAATAGTGCTGGATGTGTATAAATGAGTCAATGTCAGCTCATAACCCCTTCTCTCACATGTAGATTAATAAATGATTGCTTTTAATCACATAGCGGACCTCTTAATAATTAATGAAGTGGACTCCGGTTAATCCTAATGACCTGGCAAAAGACTCTTATTGGATTCATTATAAGGACTCTGTCACTATCCAATGAATGAAGAAAATCCTTCTGCTCGTGACACCCGTGGCATGATGGGAGAAACAGCAGAGTTGAGAAACACTTCTTATATTTTAGAGTATTCATTGCATACTTAAAACAACAGTGCTTTAACATTCAAGAAGCATTAACGAACCGAACGCCATGGCTTCAGAATTAAACCGCAGATTTGGTTTGAGCAGAACACATGCAGCAGTGTGCATTTAATAATACAAGAATATTTGTATCTGTGTTACATAAAAAAGCATTCGCAGATAACACCGACGGGTCAGTCTCTTAATAAACCGTGCACATTTCAGGTTTCTCTCAAGTCAACTGGATGAACACGTCAAACATTCAATATTCAATAAACCACTTTTCCTTAGAGGATGCATTAATATTTCAGGATCGGCCCGCTGCATCGCTCTGACTATATTTGAACGTCACTTCTCCTCAGTTTTCGTAGCGCTGGCAGTATTTTGATGGGACTAAACTGCCAAATAATTTGGCAGAGAGTGTAAAATTCGTCTCCTCCTGCTGGAAAAGTGCTTGCATGCTCCAGTTTTTATGCATTACAATGCCATAATGTCTCAGTCACACATTTCCACAGACTCTCGCTCTGCAAACTGTCTCCGTTTCCCCCGAAGCAGACACAGAGTGACTTCATTTCCACTCATACTCTGTCCAGAGATGCTAAACACATAAAAGGTTGTTGTTGATCAGACATGTAGAGTGTGTTTGTGTATATTGATCCCAGTCATTATCAGCATTGTTTTGAAATGAGTCTGTAGTATAAGGTCACACTGTAGTTTAGGCCTACTTATTTATTGCATAAATAATGTTTTCATATAT
>QVTF01006441.1:0-19910 GCA_003573665.1 Oxygymnocypris stewartii
AAAAATAGTGATTAAAATAGTTTTGCTTGTTTGTTTTTTTGCAAGGTACTACTGTAATCATGGCAGCAGACTTACCATAAGCTGGTTTGAAACCAAAGGGCTCTGCAACAAAATGTGGTTTGTGATCAGCTGACTCTGGGTCCGGCTCTGAGTCCGCCTCTGAGTCCTCTTGTAGAGGCACAAATGGCTCAACTCTTGTCTCGCAGCAGCAGAAGGAGGGCCACTTTAAGGCCTTCCATGTTTTCTTGAAGAATGAACAAATCCCTCTCATCTTCCTCAAACTGGTATGTTTTTCTAAAACAACAAAATACATTCAGTTAATAGATTTGTTCAAAAAGACTGAATAATCCTCATATGCTAGAATACTGTGCTTGTATTTACTATCTACACAACTGTTCCGGGTTTTAATGTCATTTCAGTCTCACCTGTGCTGTTCTCCACAGTGTCTAACGGAGGCGCTTCTTCGTCACTCGGCGCCTCTAGGCTCATTGAAGGCCCTGCTGCGTACATGTTCCAGCAGTCGGAACATGCACATGTTTCTGTAGCAGGACCATTCTGCCAAGCGCCACTTCGTTCCTCAGTGTAGGATATGTCATTGTTGCTAATACTTAACAGATACAGGCTATTGTCACATCCACCTTCGCCTATGAAGTGGTTGTTGGAACTGTTAAAGCTCCATTCACCCAGCCTATGGGCCGGTTTTCTTCTCTGGATGGAGAACAAGCCCCAAACGATCACAGCACAGTCATCTTCAGATGTGTCGCTGCTAAGGCTGCACTCATCTAGGCAATCAGCATCTTCTGTCTAATTGCAACAGGTTACAAAACAGTTAATATTATGAGCATGTTGAAGCATATACATAACCGGCAAGATCTCAGTATCACATTTTTAAATGATCAATCATAAACAGATGTTTTCATCAAGGCACAACTTTATATGTAAAATCAAAATATTTGTTGAATTCAATAAGAGTACCCGTTTGCCATTAGATGAAGGGGTTTCCTCATTCTCTGTGGTAAAGCCTCCTGATGCAACAATTCCCGTTTCATAGACAAAATTGTTAGATTCTGAAAACACACATGCATAAACAACATTATAATATTTTTTTTGTGTACAACAAAAATACAGATTTAAAGGGGTCATAACATGAGAAATCAAAATTCCCCTGATCTTTTGACATATAAGAGGTCATTGTACTATAAAAATAAATCCTGTAAGTTTCAGAACTCAAAACTTGTTAGTCTAAAATTAGCGTATATTGAAGCCAAACTTCCAAAACGACAGCGTGTGGAATGTGTCACTTTATGACATAATAGTGTGCCTCTGCCTGCTTCAATGCCTGATCAACGCCTGCTTCTACATCACTGACTGTTTAGCCCTGCCTACTGATTCACGCACGTGGAAATAACAAGAGAGACAAATGCAGGTCTACGTATAAACCAAACTATAAAGATGGCTCCGAAGACAAGGAGATGCTGTGCAGTGCCAAGCTGTGGAAAAACACAATCTTTGAATCGTCTTCCTTCTGATCCTAACATTAGGAAAGAGTAAATGAATTGTATTTTTAATGAAGATCCAGACCGCATCAGAGGAAAATTGGTCTTTTGATCACTTCATTTTACAGTGAATTCATTTACAAACAAGGCACAAATCGACGTGGGATTTTCAGCAAGATTGAATCTAAAAGACGTTGCTGTACTGATTATATTGGATCCAACAGTAATGTCGCAACACACTGTGTGTGAGTGTGAGTAACTGTTTTAATTATGTGGTCACTATCGCTTTGTCTGTTATAACAGATTGTTTGAAATGAACTGAGTATTTATGAATTTTTAACCTAAATCACAGCAGCGTCCATCTGTGTAGGATGTAGGCGGTCAAACATACACAAGTGTTAGCCAATCAAAATTGGACTTCAGAAAACAGTACAAAATAATTAAAATGCTGTTCATGACCCCTTTAAAATTGTTTTTTTTTTGCAGTGTACCATAGTAATACTAGCAGCACACTCACCATCAGTTGGTTTGAAACAAGCGGGCTCTGCAGGACACGATGAATCTGCACCGTCTGGCTCTGTGTCTTCTGGTGGAGGCACAAATGGCTCCACTCTGGTCTCACAATAGAGTGAAGGACGCTTTATAGCCTTCCATGCCCTCTTGAAGAATGAACAGATCCTGTTCTTCACTTTCTTCCTTAGTCTGACATGGTTTTCTGAAATGAAGAAGCATTCACTTAATTGATTTTTTCAAAAAGACATTCAAGCACACGGCCCCTCAGAATTTTGAGCCAAATGGACTTTGAATACAGCTTGCAAAAGACAAATATATATATTTTTTACATTTAATAAATATGTTCTGTGATTATTGTTGGCACAAACTGAATAATGTCTTAAAGTTGTTGGAGTTTTTGCATTAGGCTACAGGTGATTGGGGGAATCAGATACTCACACATGATATGCAGGGGGGGGAGGGGGGATAAAGATAAAAAATATATAAAATTTAAAGGAGTAACTTTACAAAGAACAGCCTCTTACTCGAAAAATGCCCTGTCAGATACATATGGTGCTTATATATTTTTATTTAAGGATGGATTTTTTTTTTTCCCTATAAAGAACAAATAGTTCATACATGAAAATGGCTGGTGATCACTAGTGACCCTTCAAAAAAACGTCATGATGCTCATGTATGTTGAATGCAGACTCGCAACGCTTTGGCTTTGTTGGGAACTATTTTAATTGGCCATGTTTCTGATTATTATCAGTGCTAAAAACAGTTGTGCTGTCCAATATTTTTGTGGAAACTGATATATTTTCTAAACAACTCAATGGGTTGTATTGTGTTTACATTTAAGTTACTCTGTAATAACTTCTTGTTACTAAAAAACAATATCACATGAGCAAGAGTGCTTTTGTTTTAAACATCAGCCCGGTTGTGATTAGGCCTAAGTGCAAATATGCTAACAATGCAATTCTAAATATGCAACAATGTCAAAGGGATCTTAAATATGAGACAGAGAGACTGCTGCGGGGGTCTTTATACTCTAATTATTCTAGATACTTGTCATACTGTAGTGCAGATCTATGGTTATCAGTCCAAATTTTCAATGTAATTTTAATCTTACCTGCGCTGTTGTCCACAGGTGACATTCCTATAGATGTAGACTTTATAGAAAACACTTCTTTGTCACTATGGACATCCATGCTAACCGAAGGCTCTGCTGCTTCTATAGAATTTGGGGATATATGGGGGGGATTGATGGATGTGTTGCACAATGGAGGACAGTGGATGATTTGGGTTTCACAAGAGGACATGCTGCTAATGCTCAGCAAACCCATACTATCATAACATCCTCTGTTATGCATTAACATGCTGTCGCAATGTATTTGCAGATTCTGCCTACTGATAAATGATCCCTCGTCGGAGTACAATTCAATGCTGACCACATTCGCCTCAATGTCATCTTCAGATGTGGCACTGCTAAGACTGGATTCCTTTATGTAATCATTACCATCAAATATCTCATCATTGATAGGGCCTAGATTGAACACATCCAGCCTATTGAAAAATTCTAACTCAGTGGAGAATGTGTCTCTTCTGAACCCATGAAGGGCATCAGGGACACCTTCACTCTCATTTACACTGAACTCGGATGATGTCATTGACATGATGTCCAACAGAGCAGTCAAATCTGAAAACAGTATGTCTGTACACTGTGAAAAGACTGTATACTGTCGCACGCACACTATAACTTATTAAAGTTGCTTTGAAACAAAGCGTCAGACAAATGTATAAATAAATTGTAAATGTGAACTAGTTCCCGCTGTCTATCACTGACCTGATATGGCAAGCCGTTTTAGCCTAAAATATACTAAGTGTTACTCGTCGTAATTGCATTTTTACTAGTAAGAATTGAATTAGAGAGCTCTACAATTCAATTCTTACTAGTAACAATTACAATTAGAGAGCTCTCTAAATCAATATTTACAAGTAACAATTACAATTAGAGAGCTCTACAATTCAATTCTTACTAGTAACAATGCCAATTCGAGAGCTCTCTAATCATATTCTTACTAGTAACAATTATAATTAGAGAGCTCTACAATTAAATTCTTACTAGTAACAATGCCAATTACAGAGCTCTCTAATTCAATTCTTACTAGTAACAATTCCAGTTAGAGAGCTCTACAAATGAATTTTTACTAGTCATATGTCTCCATTGACTTCCATTCATTTTTCATTACAGCTCTACAACTGAATTTTTACTAGTAAGAATTCCAATTAGAGAGCTCTACAATTGAATTCTTACTAGTAACAATCCCAATTAGAGAGCTCTCTAAATACATATTTACTAGTAAGTATTCTAATTAAAGAGCTCTCTAATTCAGTTTTTACTAGTAACAATCCCAATTAGAGAGCTCTCTAATCATATTCTTACTAGTAACAATTATAATTAGAGAGCTCTCTAATTCAATTTTTACTAGTAACAATTCCGATTAGAGAGCTCTCTAATTTAATTATTACAAGTACAAATGCAATTATAGAGCTCTATAATTACAATTATACTAGTAAAAATACACATTAGAGATATGTTTAATTGCAGAGCTCTGTAATTGAATTAAAGAGCTCTCTAATTCAGTTCTTACTAGTAACAACTGAATTAGAGAGCTCTCTAAATGTAATTCTTACTAGTAACAACTGAATTAGAGAGCTCTCTAATTGGAATTCTTACTAGTAAAAACTGAATTAGAGAGCTCTCTAATTGAATTAAAGAGCTCTCTAATTAAGTTTTTACTCGTAAGAATTGCATTGAAGAGCTCTCTAATTGGCATTGTCACTAGTAAGAATGCAATTGCAGAGCTCTCTAATTGAATTGTTACTAGTAAGAATGCAATTGCAGAGCTCTCTAATTCAGTTAGAGAGCTCTCTAATACAATTGTTACTAGTAAGAATTGCATTAAAGAGCTCTCTAATTGTAATTATTACTAGTAAGAATTGAATTGTAGAGCTCTCTAATTGAATTGTTACTAGTAAGAATGCAATTGCAGAGCTCTCTAATTCAGTTAGAGAGCTCTCTAATACAATTTTTACTAGTAAGAATTGTATTAGAGAGCTCTCTAATTGGCATTGTTACTAGTAAGAATTGAATTGTAGAGCTCTCTAATCGAATTGTTACTAGTAAGAATTGTATTAGAGAGCTCTCTAATTGGCATTGTTACTAGTAAGAATTGCATTGTAGAGCTCTCTATTTAAAGCGACCTCATTATGATAATTAGCCTCATGCATATTCATCTGGCTGAGAATGTGAAGCTGACCTCACGCCCGTGTTGAGTTCTGGGAAGCTGTTTTGGGTTTTTTCGCCGTACTGGGAAAATCGCGACACCTCTCCACTATTGAATTCAGGGCAGTATTTAATGTTCTGTCGTGATTGTGGAAAATGTCACCATATTATGTCATTCATGCCGCAACGAAAATTGCAAAAGTAACTCCAGTACTCGTCCAGAGAAACCTGGACAGTGCATTATTTTTTTCGCCCTTTCTCTGTAAAAACCCCAAGGGAAGCAGGTCGAGGAGATGAGAAGAAGACACCGGAGAGTAAATCTATTAATAATGTCGCTGATTAAACCCACCATCTGTCACTTAATAAAATAATCGTATTGCTGCATGTTTTTGAAAGTTTTGATTTTGTTTGGTTTAATAATTAACATTATTTTGCGAGTATGATTCTCACTCGGCTTGTGAATTAGCGAACTTGAACAGGGATATAAGGCTTAATACAAATGTTGCTTAAGGTACCAATAGTGATTAGACAAAATTATAAAGCATACTATGTGCAGATTCACATAAACCCAAAACAAAACAACACACAGCGCGTTTCCCTCTCATGCACCGATACAGTATTAAAGATTACATTCTGTACACAGCTTACTAATAAGGCTAAAAAACTGACTAACCCAAAATATGAACTTTAACTGTCTGTCTTAATTTAGTCTATAAACTGTTTATTTAACTGTTATTATGTCTGTTTATTGCCATTTTCGAAAGGGAGGAAAACATTATTGCGTTAATATTCTGGTCTCGTACGTTTGTCTTTTATCATCACTTAGTAGGCTACAGTAAACCAGCATTTTAAAATGCTACAAAACTTGACCTTTAAATGCTTACTTAAAATGCTAAAAAGGCCTTTACGGCTTTATTGCGTGTATTTGAAAGCAGAACTCTTCAGCTGCGCTGACGGCACTCGCTGCTGCGGGACTTTAAACACCGTCGAGCCACTCTCACGCCGGTTTCACGCCGGTTTCACGCCCGTTTCACACTGCAAGCGTGAGCAGCGCGTGAGAGGCGCAGAAGCGGTGCGTGCAGAGCAGGAGCAGCGCGCGCCCATTGCCCTTTCACACCTGTAGCGTTTGCAGCGCGCGGCTGAACAGCGTCTTCTGTACAGAATGGGTAAATTCGAATCTAATTTTAAATACAGTAAGCTGCTGTTCTTTATGTTTGTTTGTATTGATTGTTATTTACAGATTGTAAAAAGTTGTACTGATTGTACTTTTTGTCTTTCAATACAAAAAAAAACATTAAAAATGACGTACCATCTGCCAACGCAAAATGACTAGTCCTTTGTAAAAAACACACATTAATTATAGGAGAATGACATGCCTTTGAAGTTTTGGTCAAAAGATTACATCTACAATGTTGACATATTTTGCATCTTTATTCAATATTTAACGTTTATTAGCAAACCTCTTCATAATGCCTGCTGACGAACGCTTCTTTAATAATGAAGCAATATCTGATAAACATACTCATAAACAGCAGATTTACAAGCAATCTCCATGCTAACATCTTGCATCGTAAATGTCTTTATTAACACTGTGTAAACGTTTTAATAGGGATATTAGCAAACACACGAAAAACACACTTTCAAACAAGTCACCCACATCATAGACTTATTTGGTGTAGCTACATGTGTACTTTTTATGTGACGTATTTGAATATGTATTTATTCGTTTGTCACTTCGTGTATTATCAAATGATCAATAAAAACTCGGCACGCAGTCTATAGTAGGCTATTTCCGGTAAAGTCGAGGGCGCAAAATCTATCCGGTCAAAAATGTTAACCAGATTTATGAATAAAAAAACCGGGGACACTTCCTAGTTCAGTGGTCAAAATATTATTGAAATCTCACTTGTAATTAGGCCGAAGTTATCTACAAATAAAAAAAAAACGGGGACATGTTTTTGTTTGTTTTATAATTGTTGTGGTTTCCATATTAATATCATAACTGTTTGACCAAATAAATAAATAAATAGAAAGAAAGCAAGAAATTCTAAAACTCATTTTGTCAGGAGTGACCACTGGCCAATTAGCCAATAGATGTTAATTCTTCCTGCATGTTACAGTGCAATAAACACCAAAATGAGATGATGTCATTATTACCAGACATTTTGACAAAGACTAGCATTTTTTTAAAGAAACATGTGTGTGTCTTCTTCACTTGTAAGTAGACCATAAAGATGTAAATGAATTTAATTTTTTTTTTTTTTAACAAAACATATCCAAGCTGTCATCTCACTTTAAAGGTCATTCTGACACAATGAAAATGCTATTAATTCATGGGGCTTTTATTTTGAAGTATATCACCACAGGCGGGATTTGGTAAGGCAATGGGTGTAATCGAAAATCCGTTTTGCATCTAATTAATACAGGTTTTTACTAGTCAGAATGCAATTGTGGAGCTCTGTAACTGGATTTCTTACTAGTAAGAATTGAATTAGAGAGCTCTGTAATTACATTTTTGCTAGTGAGAACTGAATTAGAGAGCTCTGTAATTACATTTTTGCTAGTGAGAACTGAATTAGAGAGCTCTCTAATTGGCATTGTTACTAGTAAGAATTTAATTGTAGAGCTCTCTAATTGAATTGTTACTAGTAAGAATGCAATTGCAGAGCTCTCTAATTCAGTTAGAGAGCTCTCTAATACAATTGTTACTAGTAAGAATTGCATTAAAGAGCTCTCTAATTGTAATTATTACTAGTAAGAATTGAATTGTAGAGCTCTCTAATTCAGTTCTTACTAGTAAGAATGCAATTACAGAGCTCTTTAATTTAATTAGAGAGCTCTCTAATACAATTGTTACTAGTAAATATTGAATTAGAGAGCTCTCTAATTGGCATTGTTACTAGTAAGAATTGAATTGTAGAGCTCTCTAATTAAATTGTTACTAGTAAGAATGCAATTGCAGAGCTCTCTAATTCGGTTAGAGAGCTCTCTAATTGTAATTGTTACTAGTAAATATTGATTTAGAGAGCTCTCTAATTGTAATTGTTACTAGTAATAATTGAATTGTAGAGCTCTCTAATTGAATTGTTACTAGTAAAAATGCAATTACGACGAGTAACACTTAGTATATTTTAGGCTAAAACGGCTTGCCATAGACCCGAAGCACTGTGACGTAATGGATTGTTAATGAGCTGAAATTCAGATAATGCGAAATTTGAAATATGCGCAGCTCGAGTGAGGCGCGAGCAAAGACGATCAATTTCAATAGAATTTCGCATGTTCTTTTCATAAATGAGTGTGTCTTCAATATGAGCAGAGAGGGCCCCCCCCCCCCTATCAATCAACAGTGTCTAACAGTGATGCGATCTGGAACTTCGTTAAAATGATTTTATAAGCTCATTCTTGTTCTTTTATGTTATTTTTGAGGAAGTTAACAAGTTTATACAAAAAATTATACAGCATAAACTAAGTTATACATTTGAAAATCAATTATAACTTAGCTTATGTTGTATAATAAGCTAAGTTATTTAGCGTATATAACGCTAAATCCACTCTTGGTTGATCATAATTTTAAACAATTGTGGATTTAGCGTTATATACTATGTGTTACAATTATTTATAGCTATTATGATTTTATACGAATCACGAGTGTCTTTAAGTTGTTTTTTTTATTTCCATTACTAGCAGCCATTCTATCCTAATAAAGTGTAAGAGCCATGTAAGTATTTGTTTATTTATATAGATGTGAAATAAGTTATTGTTTGGATTAAGTAACTGTTAAATAGTTGCATTTAAATAATTGAATATGTTTCATATAACTATTAAAAATGATGCTGATGTCATTTCCGGCAAAGACCGTTAGAATTGGTTTCATGCAAAAATGGAGCGCTACAGTTTTTTGACCGTGTAACATTTCCAGTTAATTTTTGTTATTAAACTTGCTGAAAAGAACATTACTGGACTTTTGGATGTTATTCGAGTTCAATACACGCTCACACACGTAAGAAAAGCAACAGAAATCACAATTGGATGGATTGCTATCACATAAAGTGTTGCCAATTCTGTATGCTAGGCCTATGGACATGCTAGATTTCTCAAATGTTTAAGCTGATGAATGAGGAACGGGAAATGGGAAAATTCATCTCTGTAAAATTTGGCAAAGAATAAGACTCTTTTATAAATAAAGGGATTCTAAGGTCAGCACCCTTTTAAAGATTATCATAGTACTAAAAGTTATAGAAATTATATAGAAAATTATGTTTTGATCTTCCCTTTGTTTCCCTTATCCCTTATCTTCGCGACTATAGTAAAAACTGTTAAGAAACGGATAGATAGATACATAGACATGCTTTATTTATTGTGTCTGTTGTTGGATAGATGCAGGAGTTTTCTTCGCCGCTGGATGTCGCTGGTTTAGCAGGTACGCGTGTGAATATCAGCCGAGGAAACGGTAATAATGGCGGCGTCCTGTTCGTGGGAACCATGTGAAGAAACAGGAAAGGATGCATTTATTGGTAACTTTTTAATATCCGAAACATGATAGATGTATTGCAATATATTTTTGTGTTATTCGTCCATTCTTAGTTATTACCTACTCTACATGTTTAACGCACCCACGTGGATACAAGTCGTGCTCGTGTGTAAACCATAAACAATATATACCCAATACAATAGTTTGTAGGTTAAAATAGCCTGGAATAGTTGTTGGTTGTTTGCTGTTGAGTCATTTCCCTGTTTTAAACCTAATTATTGTCATTGTAGTAAAATTTTCTAATGGACACGTGAAAAAAGCAGAAGAGCTGGAGTTCAAACTCTTCAAACACTCAGATGGTGTCAATCCCAGAAAGAAAACCAGACGAATTGTGGTAAACCGGTTTATGTAGATTTTTTTTTTTTTTTAGTTTTAGAGTCTTTGTAAGTAATTAAGTAAATCTTGTGTATGTGGTGGTCAGAAATATTTCTTGTTTCCTTGTTAGGTTGCAGAATCAGACCGGCTTCCCTATGTTGGGAGCAATTTTGGCTCTGGATCATTGCAGTGTAATAATCTGTGCAGGTGAGGTTATCAGGTTGAGTAGTTAAACCACATTTCTCTGATTAATGGGATTGTAATTTTTATTAACAGGTATTTTGTGGGAGTTCTTGACAAGGGAACTATGCAAATGAAAGTTCATAATGCTCAGCTGTTCAATATGCTTCCTGTTATACCAGGTAAATATCTATAATATTATTCAGGGCTCTTCGTGGTCATGGAAATATCAGAAACGTTGAAAATGTTTTTTTTTCTCTGGTCTTAAAGTCATTGACCATAATAATTATAATCCATCAAATTAATTATTAAAAAGTCATGGCAATGTATTAGTTATAATGTTTGAAAACTGCTTGTTTCATGATCATGGCTCCTCCATAATCTTTAAACCCTTTATGTCCAACAGTAAAGTTTATGAACAAAATAGTCAACAACAGAGACAGGAGCCATGTGCATTATGGCTTGTTTGGTTAGATAGGATGTCCATGAAAGAAGCGTTCATTGTTGAGTCTGTGTTTGTGCCTTTAGGTGAATCAGCAGAAAATAAAAACACAAAGCAAGCTGAGACATACAGAGAAAAGGTTAGTAACTGGGAAGTGATTTTTTTAAACATAATTTATGTATGGGTCAATGTCCAAGGTAAACCAAAAAGGCAAGGTTTAAATTAAAATGCATGTGCCAATTTCTTAAATGTGCTCTTTGGATGTATGCTTGTTTCACAAGTTGAAAAACATTTATAGCATTATCATGGTAACATACTCTTTGTAAATATGAATATATTTACAAATATCATTATTATAGCTTTAGGGGAGTCACAAGAGATTTTACATGAACTAACCTTGCCTTATTATTTCTGAAATACTAACAGCATGAGAGTTATTGAAATTAAGTTGTTTGTTTGTATTTCTTCCCTATTGTTATGTATTTATAAATGAAACAGCTTCTTGAAAAAGAAAAATGGGACTTGAATTTGTCCTTTATGAATTGGCTGGAATATTGAATCACTGATAAACATAAACAGATAATAAATGTTTCAAATCTTTAATGATGTGCACAGATAAATCATTTATAATAAAAAAATGTAATTTGATTTCATCTCCACTTTAATTTACTTGTTCTTGACACTGAAATCTGATGATCCGCAAAGGTCCTCTCTATAATATTTCCTGTTTTATATCTATTTTTCTGCATGTTGGTTGCACCACATGACTTTGATTTGATGGACTAAAATGTAAATATTTTAATGGTTAAAATTAGAAGAAAAATATGCCAAACTACTTAAAGAATTGTATCTTTTTTTAATTGAAGGTTTTGCTTCATTTGACAATTGAATCCCCTCAGAGACTTTTTAGCCCCCCCCCCCCCAAATATCAAAATGAACTTAGGAAATAGAAAAATTATCATAAGATAATCATAGAAGAGTTTGATGTGTGTGTAAATTGCATTTCTAATGTATTTTTAAATGAATCAAGTGTTTTCTTTGTCTTGGGCATAGGTGGATGCTCTCATTGAAGCATTTGGGACGACTAAACAGAAGCGTGCTCTGAGCTCCAGGAGACTCAACGAAGTGGGCAACGAGACTCTTCAGCAGGCTG
Source organism: Oxygymnocypris stewartii (assembly GCA_003573665.1). NCBI lineage: Eukaryota > Metazoa > Chordata > Actinopteri > Cypriniformes > Cyprinidae > Oxygymnocypris > Oxygymnocypris stewartii. Next base: position 11,899 of record QVTF01006441.1, read on the forward strand.
TGGCACTGGCTGCTACCAATGTCATAAATCGGAAAAAGGAGTGGAAGGTAAGTAGCTAAATGAGTTCCTTTTCAATATTTCATTCATACTGCGTCGAGAGACGCTGTATGGGAAAAACTCATTTTTTGCTCTTCAACTGAAGCAGTGTAACTGTACGTCCATTGGTTTGTGCAGTACTAAAAAAAAACTTTGGACTGGACCTCTTGCAACGACCAGCTTGCAGATTCGGTCTATCCCCTGCCGCCATCCGGCGATGATCTAAAAGAGCAAATTTCAGCGCAGCGTTGTTGCAAATGCTGCGCCGTCATTGTAAGACGTGCAGGACTCCCCTGCACGCTGATGACACTCACGCTGAGGGCGTATCATGCTTGGGGGAATCCCACGCGGTCGCTGCGCTCAGCGGGGGCTGACTGCTCTTATTGAGAGTTCAGTCTTGCCTCTCTGTGCTCGTGGATTTCTTTCTTTTCTGAGAGCGACTCCGCCCCTCACTCTCCCCCCGTTTTCTTCCCTGTGAGGAAAAAACAGCGGGCAGAGGATTCGAGCGGCCGGTGACTAGCGAGCTCACGTTGGCATAATGCCTGCGTGCCTCACAGTCACTGCAGAGAGAGAGAGAGAAAGAGAGAGAGAGCATTCACCCGTCCTCTTCCCTCAACATGATCAGCGTCCCTCCGCGGCTGCGAGCGACATGCCTGTTTCGACCAGTTGTGGAGGACTTTACGGAATGCTTCACGGAGGCTCATAAGTCATACAGTAATAAATAAAACGCATACATTTTCAAAAGAGCAAAAGTCTTTTCTGCCTGCCATAAGCGTCCTGCCCTTATGCAGCCAGTCTTTAGAGCTGTTTCAACCCCTTGCCATGCGGGCCGAGGTCTGGCAGGCCATCCCTGGTGTGTCAAGTGGGTAATGGCTACGATAAGATGAGGTTATACTCTCCAATTCACTCGAAGACCACTGCGCCGTGTGCTCGCCACCACAGTGCGCAATGAGGACGCTCAAGTCCTTCGCGCAGAGGTGATGAATCTGCTGCTAAAAGGAGCCATAACAATTGTTCCTCCAGCCCAAAGCGAGTCAAGCTTCTACAGCCGCTACTTCCTCGTCCCCAAAAAAAGACGATGGCCTGCAACCTATTCTAGATCTTTAGATATTCTAGACTCCAGAATAACGCCCTGGTTAAAAAGGTCGTTCAGGATGATCACTTTGAAACAGATCCTCTCGCAATTATGCCCAGGGGACTGGTTCATTTCACTGGATCTGAAAGATGCGTACTTTCATATCCAGGTAGCCCCCTATCACAGACGATTCTTGAGATTCGCAGTTGAAGGGGTGTGAGGTCCTACAGTACAAGGTCCTACCATTTGGGCTGTGCCTGGTTCCCCGCACTTTTATGCGATGCATGGATGTGACTCTCTTCCCTCTGCGACAGATGGGAATCCGCGTACTCAACTACCTCGACGACTGGCTCATTCGGGCCCAGTCAGAGGCGGTTTCAACATTGCACAAGACCCTCCTCCACTTAGGTTGCCTGGGGCTCAGGGTCAATTTTGCCAAGAGCATACTGTCACCCAGCCAATGAGTTCCGTTCCTGGGCACAGTTATCGACTCCGTGTAGATGACAGCAACTGTTTCAGCGGAGCAAGCCATGACGATTCAACGCCATGCGGTCCGTGGTGTCATAAATAACCAGGGCGGCCTCATCTCAAAGCGACTCTACACGCTGGCGAACGACCTTCTTGTGTGGACTCAGACCAATCTGCGCTCCCTGAAGGCGACGCATGTGCCGGGTATAATTAACCAAGGAGCAGACAAGGAACTCAGAGGTTGACAATCAATGTTGTCAAGGAACAACGTCTCCTCAGAGGAATGGATGCTCCACCCGCTCGCGGTTCAGACAATTTTGGAAGTCTTTGGCAGACCTCGAGTAGACCTCTTCACCTCCAAAGACAACTCACTGCCCAATATGTTTCACAAAGAGCTCGGATGCCCTGGCCCACGAGTGGCCCAGCCTTCCGCTCAATGCTCTCCTTCCAATCGCTCTGCTACCACAGGTACTCAGGCGAGTCAGGGAACAACAGCACAAGCTTATTCTAATAGCCCCTCTCTGTAGGAACTAGCCGTGGGTGTGTTATGTGAGTTATTCCAGCTGCTCTAAGCAGCCCCCGGGCCGATCCCCATGAGACGGGACCTCCTCTCAAGCGAACGGCACGCTATGACATCCACGGCCCGAGTTACGGGCCTTGTATGTGTGGCCGCTCTACAGGAGCCTTTCATCCCCCCAGAGCGTGTCCTAAAATATGATGGCAGAAGCTAGAGCCCCGTCTATTAGATGCTTCTATGCTCTGAAATGGCACGTTTTCTTAGCTTGGTGTAAAGACCGCGACTTAGATCCGGTTGCCTCCGATGTGTCTTTTTTTTTTTTTTTTGCAGGAGATGCTGGATAATGGCATTCCTCATCCACCATCAAAGTTTCCGCGTCAGCCACAGAGGCTTTTCATGCCCCTATTGCTGGCCGGACGGTGGGGGCAGAGATAGTACAGTAATTCAATTTTTACAAGGTGCCAGAAGAATGAATCCTCGTACAGTTCCAAATTGGGACTTACCAACCGCACTAAAGGCCCTGAAAGGGCCCCCGTTTGAACCATTGCAATCCACGAGCCTCAGAGCACTCTTGTTAAAAACCGCCCTGCTGCTAGCACTGGCGTCGGTCAAGCGAGTTGGAGACCAAGCGAGTAGGAGACCAAGCGAGTAGGAGACCATCAACCCTGCTTGCCTGGAATTCGGACCTAACGACAACAAGGTCGTCCTGAAACCAAGGCTGTGTTATGTACCTAGGTGCTTTCCACTCCGTTCAGAGCCCAGGTCATAGCGCTTTCCCCCTTGACGGGTAGCCAGAAATCCCTGCTCTGCCCCGTCAGGGCTCTGAGAGTATACATTTAGCGTTCTGCCTCATACCGAAAGTCAGAACAGCTTTTTGTCGGGCTTCGGTAACTGCGCTAAAGGTGGCCCTGTTACAAAGCAAGGAATTTCTAGGTGGTTAGTGGATGCTATTACCCTAGCATACTCCTCCTTAGGTTTGCAGTGCCCCATCGGAGTCAGAGCCCAGGTTACTATCGTAACCTCGGTTCCCTGAGATGTGGAACGAGTACCTAGCCGTGTTATGAGCTGCACTCCTCAGTTGCTTCCTTCAAAGAAATCTGAGATGCGGTGGCGACGCAGCCACTTATATAGCCAGACAATCCTCCTATTTTGGCGGGCTGCATAGCCATAGGCTTGCGCTTTCTCAGAGCCATTGGTTCGTTTTTTTTAGTACTGCACGAACCAATGGACGTGCAGTTACACTGCGTGATTAAAAAAGGCTTCAGTTGAAGAGGAAAAGAGTTGTTCCCATACAGCGTCTCGAAGCAGTACTCGTTCCATATCTCAGGGAACTGAGGTTAAGATAGTAATAGAGTACGTTTTCACAATTTCAAAGAATGAAATGTACACTAGAAAGTATTGCTGACATTGGCTCTTTGATTCTGTCTCTAAGCTCTGCATAATGAAGTGGTTGAAACTGAGGCTCAGACAGATACTGCCCTCTTCCTCCCTCCATGCAACACTGAGGCAGACAAAGCAGAAGATGTGTACCCCTTTGATCAACGTATCCTTTTTTTGTTCTCTATGTGCTTCTCCATGTTTTACCACTCCTCTCAACAGTGTTTTTGTGTCAAGATCCTTAACTTCCTTCTAGTGTTGTCTCTAAATGAGTTTGATGCTTTGAAGGATGTTGGAGCAAAGATGGCAGAGCTGACCCTGAAGACCTGCAAAAGATGAGAGCTGAGAACTGGTATGCAGAACATCATGCATTTGACAAGTTTTTTTTAATTTTTTTATTATAATTATTAGTTATATTATTATAACTTGCATATACCATTACCATTCAAAAGTTTTTTATTTACATGTATTTGAATATGTATCTTATATTTTCAGGCAATATACAGAATTACCAAATTTTGCCATTAGTTAAATATATTAAGTTTCTACAATATATAATGTTTCTGAGACTCAGTGTTAGAGCATTGCGATAGCAGTGCAAAGGGTCGTGGGTTCAATCCACAGGGAACAAATATAGTGATAAAAAAATGTATAGCCTGAATGCACAGTAAGTCGCTTTGGATAAAAGCGTCTGCTAAATGCATAAATGCAAATATAAATACACTCACCGGCCACTTTATTAGGTACACCTGTTCAATTGCTAGGTAATACACATTGCTAATCAGCCAATCACATGGCAGCAACTCAATGCATTTAGGCATCTAGAGGTGGTGAAGACAAATTGCTGAAGTTCAAAACGTGCATCAGAAGGGGAAGAAAAGGGATTTAAGTGACTTTGAACGTGGAATGGTTGTTGGTGCCAGACGGGCTGGTCTGAGTATTTAAAAAAACTTCACGCTTTTCACGCATAACCATCTCTAGGGTTTACAGAGAATAGTCCGAAAGAGAAAATATCCAGTGAGCGGCACTTGTGTGGATGAAAATGCCTTGTTGATGTCAGAGGAGAATGGGCATACTGGTTAGAGATGATAGAAAGGCAACAGTAACTCAAATAACCACTCGTTACAACCAAGGTATGCAGAATACCATCTCTGAATGCACAACACATCGGACCCTGAAGCAGATGGGCTACAGCAGCAGAAGACCAAACCGGGTGCTGCTCCTGTCAGTTTAGAACAGGAAACGAAGGCTACAATTTGCTCAGACTCACTATAATTGGGCAATAAAAGATTGGAAAATGTTTCCTTGTCTCGATTTCTGTTGCGACATTCAGATGGTAGGGTAAGAATTTGGCATAAAGAACACGAAAGTATGGATCCATCCTGCCTTGTCTCAACGGTTCAGGCTGCTGGTGGTTTAATGGTGTTGGGGATATGTTCTTGGCACACTTTGGGCCCCTTAATACCAATTGAGCATAGTTTAAACGCCACAGCCTACCTGAATATTGTTGCTGACCATGTCCATCCCTTTATGACTACAGTGTACCCATCTTCTGATGGCTACTTCCAGCAGGATAATGCATCATGTCACAAAGCTCAAATCATCTCAGACTGGTTTCTTGAACATGACAATGAGTTCACTTTACTCAAATGGCCTCCACAGTAACCAGATCTCAATCCAATACAGCACCTTTGGGATGTGATGGAACGGGAGATTCGCATCATGGATGTGCAGTCGACAAATCTGCAGCAACTGCATGATGCTATCATGTCAGTATGGACCAAAATCTCAGAGGAATGTTTCCAACGCCTTGTTAAATCTATGCCACGAATAATTAAGGCAGTTCTTAAGGCAAAAGTGGGTCCAACCCGGTACTAGCAAGGTGTACCTAATAAAGTGGCCAGTGAGTGTATATTGTGGAACCTTAATTTCCTGTGAAGCTGCTTTGCAACGATTGTATGGTAAAAAGTGCTATACAAAAACTTGAATATTTTTTATTTGTATTATGCTTACCAAGACTTCCTTTCTTTGATTGAAAATAGTCATATTTAAATATATTTTAAATTGTAATTTTTTCCTGTGATAAAACTACGTTTTCATTACTTTCGTCTTCAGTTTCACATGATCCTTCAGTGACCATTCTAATTGGCTGATTTTGTGTATCTGAAGCAGTTTATATTATATTAAGTTTATAAGTCATAAGTATATACGTTTAGTTGCAAGATATTTTTTTTGTATCAATGTAAAAGTCTTTACTTCCAATTTTGATCAATTTAATAATTTACTTAGTTTTAATATTTTCACAAATATTATTAAAAACATTTTTGATGCCACGGCAGAGTATATTAATTATGAACACTGTCAATACAGTCATTTTCACATTAATTTTTAGGATCACCTATCACCATTATTCTGGAAATATCAGCAAACAACAATTTTTTTCCAGACCTGCAATATTCCTGAAAATAATTGTGCTCTAATTTAATTCAATGGTTTAATTTATTTTTAAAATTATTGGAAATGGCTTGGAAAAGTATAAAAATTAATTGGTTGTCAGGTTTGGAAAGTCTGCTGGAAGCCATTTTGGATAATTGTTGGCTCCAGATCAGTTCTAAATTCTTATTTTTATTCATCCAGTTGTCTTCTCTAGTCCACAGACTGTTCTTAAACATCTTGAATCACTTCCCAAAGAGGATGCAGCTCGTGACAGACAGTCTCGATGTGCCTGGTACCTGTCCTTCCTTATCAAATCATCGCTACAGAAACGTCTCTCCTTCAAATGTGAGTGTTAAAGAAACACATAATTAATTACTGTCTCTGCAACTAGTTCAGCTCATTTTATATGGCCATTGTTTATTTAATTTTTTTTAAAGGGCATCTATTGTGCAAAATTCACTTTTAAATGTTGTTTGAACATAAAATGTGTTGTCAGTGTGCGTACACAACCACCCTATTATGATAAATCCACTTGCTCGTTTTTTTTAAATCCCAATAAATCATAAGCAGTGTCTCAGAACAAGCCATGTGCAGAATCCGTAAAACAAGAAGCCACATTTTACAAGCCCTACCCATGACTGTTCTCAGACACTGGGTGAGCCGCACAGTCTGCCATTTTTATCTTCTCATTAAAGCATATAAATGCAGAATTCAATAAAAAAATATTTCTTTATTAAATCTATAGATGTTATTCAGTCAGGAGCAGTGAGTGATATTTTTGTGTGCTTTATTGTTTGGGTACTAGGGATGTTCATTTTAACCATTAACTGACCGATAAGAATTTTGAGCGATTAATACAATCAGTTAAACGGTTTAAAGTAAATAGTTTTCTTCAGTAATTTATCTAATATTTTAAAAAGTTTGCTGCATGGTTAAAATAAGCTACGCGTAAAAAAAAAAAATTAGCATTTTAATTTAATTCAGAAATAGGCCGATTTTTTTTTTTTATTAAAAAAGATAAACATTTTCCGTATTCACAATGTATTTGAATACCAAAATATTAGTTACCTTTTTTGTAGGCCTACTTCACTCGCGTTCCAATATCCACAAAACAAAATGTTTTGCATAACTTCACAGCGGTACAGTGATAACGCTTAACAACACAGATTTGACTACATATTTTTTTCCATATGTTTGACTGATTGTTTTTTATTATGATAATGAACAGGCTACATTTGGTAGAATGCTTAACTGTGTGCGTGCATGCAGCGCTGGAGCAATCAAAACCGACTGTGTATTTGTATTTTATGCATGTTTTTAAAAAACTTGTATGTATTTGACAGTTTAATGCAATAAGACATGAAAGAGAACTTAGTTTAGTACTCTCATGCCAGTTTCTGTCCGTATGGTTTGGATGTGCGCTCAGAAAACCCTATATCAGAAGTTTAAACTGATATGGCTTTAAAACGCATGATTTCAGCTTGATAGACATGATAATCAAAATCAAACTGAAGTTTTGGCAGGATATCTGAGTTACGAGCTGTAAAGACAGCCTTATTATAGAAAGAAGAGTGCGGGGAGCAGCAGCTCATTTACATTTAAAGATACATGCACGAAAACGGTGTTTCTGCTTCCACTCAAAATAGGCTATTTAAAAATATGCGACCCTGGACCACAAAACCAGTCATAAGTAGCACATGTATATTTGTAGCAATTGCCAAAAATACATTGTATGGGTCAAAATTATAATTGTTTATTTTATGCCAAAAATCATTAGGATAATGTTCCATGAAGGTATTTTGTACCTTAAATTACCTAATGTAAATATATCAACTTAATTTTTAATTCATATTATGCATTGCTAAGGACTTAATTTGGACAGCTTTAAATGTGATTTTCTCAATATTTAGATTGTTTTGCAGAATTAGCACCCTAACTATTTCTAATAGTTGTCCAAAAATGTGTCATATCCATCGTATCATTGCTATATCAGATGATGTATCAATCTCAATAATAAATTATCTGGGGGTATTTGGGCTGAAACTTCACAGACACATTCTGGGGACACCTGAAACTTGTATTACATCTTGTAAAAAAGGTACT
>QVTF01006442.1:0-27391 GCA_003573665.1 Oxygymnocypris stewartii
ACTCTAAAATGTGTTTCAATAACTGTCAAGTGTTTACTCTCATCTCTATACTTTTTTAGTAGTTAATTTAGTAGACGAAATACAGTCTCCACAGAAAGTATTACATATTTACACTTAAAACTCTTCAAAAATGTCTAGATGCATTGTTTTGTCATTTCAAACTGAAAATAGTTTTATGAAATGTTTCATCTGAAAAAAGTTAAAACACATCTTTCTTTAAAACATGATAAAAAATGGCACTTGGTTTGATATTTCTTATTTAATGCAACGTCATTCACATGTTTTTCAGTGTGACTCAAGTGTGCGAATACTTTTTGGTCCAAGTGTATAACAGGACACTTTGACACCATTTACATACGAGCATTTAATGCACACACATTCACGATTCTGGGTAACAAGTCTCATTTAAAGTAAAAATGAAAGTGGTTTTCCTCAGAAGTGAAGACAATACAGCCATATTTGCTCACTGTGACTCATATGTGTGTGTGTGTGTGTGTGTGTGTGTGTTAGCAGCTGCTGTCTACCTGTTGTCTGTGCTGTGAGCAGGAAAATGAGGATAAAGTGCACAAAGGAGGGCAGCAATGGCCGAGTTGGAGGTGCTGAGTGTGTACCTGTGTGAAAAGCAAAAGCATGTCATAAAAATTCGGTTTTTGACTTTTTTCACTTTACCATTTGAGAGAGCAAAACATAAATGAACAATGCATGTGAATTGATGTTTGAAAATTAGCGCAGAATAAACAGAGGACGCACATGCTGCATATTCAGTTGTCCCCGGAGGCAATATTTCAGAGCACATGTGACATACGCAATTGTGTAGCGAGGGGGAAATTGGTCATCCATTGTTCACCAGTACTATTTGTGCTCTTTCAAAAGGCCTCACTTAAAAATAATGGGCAAGTTGAAGAGTGCACTCGAACAGGTTCTGCCAGAACGAGAGACTCTTACTGTGCCTTTCATTGACCTGGTTAGAGATCACCTTATTTCTCTTTAAAAACGCTCAAGAGCTTGTTACCGGCCCACCACAACATCTGCAGCTCACTGCTTCACACATGAATGTAGTTTTCATATGCAATTATTCTCATATCTATAGCAGCAATACAGGCAGGGTGGTGTCTGCCGTTTTTTTAAAAGGTAAATTATGCACAAATTCATTTTCATATTCCAAAACAGCATCAACATTTCATTTTTGTTTGGTTTTGGCTGAAATTGATTTGGAGAGCCAAAATCATTGACCAAAACAGCGATATTTCATTAGTGTTTCTCTGTGTCAGTTGATTTCATGCTAACAATGTTGAAAAACTAAAAGAGGTAAACTTGTCATATGGACGCTAGCGCTGATTTAACAATATCAAAACTGATATGGATTCTTAAACATTAAGATCAATATTTTAGTCGATCCGGTTTACGGTTAATGCATGAACCAAGGGTGCTTTCACACTTGGTTCGCTTGCCTGGTCCGAACCCGAGTTCACTTGGTCTCCCCTTCCCCGCTGAACTGTTCATATTAGTTTATTTGGATCCGAACCCGAGTTCACTTGCTCCCCCCTCCCCCGCTGGACTGTGTTCATATTAGTTTATTTGGGTCCGAACCGCGGTCAAGCCAGAAGCTGTTTACCCTGTTGCGTAGTAACGACGGCGCAGGAGAAGGCGGCAAAATGCATAGCATTGCATTATACTTACGTTTTTGAACCGTTCGTTTTGTTTACAAAGCTTAGTGCATAAAGACACTTACGTCTGTCCTAAGAATGTACTGCAAATGCTCTAAAGAACACTGAAAGCGAACAGAAATGAGACATACAGCTTTCTGCTAGCAGCTCGTCATGAAAGTGAGTGAAACACACAAACACATTTTTTTAAATCAAATAATATGTCATTAATAGCGGTTCACTTCTGCAATTTGGCGCGATTGCGTTCACATCAGCAGCGAACCGTACCGGAGTTCGGGTGCGCACCCGATGTCGGATGACAGCGTTCACATCATCCAAACGAACCGAACTCTGACGTCAATCGAACCCGGTTGCGTAACCAAAAGTGCTAGTGTGAAAGCATCCTAAATCAGATTGCTGTAGCACCTCAGTTCAAGCAATCATCTCTTACAATTTACTACTAGGTATGGCACAAAATAAGCATGAATGAACATCAGAAAGTATGTTGAAAGAAACAGAACGACTTACTGAAATGTATCATGTCTCATGTAATCGCTCAATCAGTGTTAAGACGTCAGTAAAACAGCGTCAGTAAAACTCAGGAGAGGAGCATTTTGGCAAATACATGCACTATTATTACATATTCATTATATTTTTACTTAACGTGTTGTCTTAATTATGTAATGTATGTTTGAAAATATATTATTGCCACCATTTAAATTTCAACAACAAAGTGGAGCAGAAACATAATTCTGTTATTAAAACATTGCAAAAGGTGCAATTTAAAAAAAATTATTTTGACCGATTAATTGGCTATTAAATACAATTAATTTTCAGTTTTGCCCAAGTACAACGTGAATTTTCAATTTTGGTCCATAATTTTAATTCATTTTTCATATATGTGCATCGCAATTCCAGACCAATATGATTTTCTTTCTTCTACATTTAAACTTGAAGCATGAAGAAGCATAAGTGCAAATTTGACATCAAGGCTGAATCTCATGCATTGTGTGACCGAATGTAACCCTGAATATGAATGTGTGTGAACAAGTGTGAATGATATGAGAATGAGCGAATGATGATGGCATTCCTTTGTGGATGAACTTCCTTTAATGCATTATTTAGCAGAGGATGAAATGTGGGGTCAATGGAGATAAAGAAGGCATTTCATAACAGAGGAAGTGTTATGATAAAGGCTATTATCGCAGTTTAAAGTCAGGGGACAAAAACACAATTATGCTTTATCTGTGGTTATAAATAGCATGAACTGTAGCTGGCATGTTCTCACGCTTTGCTTGCTCACATACCAAAAACCTTTGTCCTGAGGAATCATTGAAGTCTGTGTGGGATGAGATACAAGTCCTAAAACCTAACAAATTTAGCAAGTTTAATTGTCCCAAAGTCAATGGGTTTTTGGCCTGAAATAAATTCTGTTTGCACTCAAGATATTTTAAAATTTGATCATACATCAGTATTATCCAACTCATGATTTGTTAAGCTTTTATGTGTCTTGAAAAAGGCAAACATGTGGCGACGTAGATGGACTACAGAGGTTGTTGGTAACTCATTTACTCCCTAATCGGCTTCAAAAGCCTCTTTGTGTTTACATGTAAAAGCATGTAAGAATCCTAAACTTTTGCTGGCCACAGAGCTTATTTTATGCAATAATCCAAAAGCCTATTGGATTTTTGTTGAGGGACGCAAGGTGATGCTAACTTCCAGATGGACTACAAAAATACGTCATCAATGGAGCACTTTATACTTGGGGACATAGGGTTGTTTAATACACTAAGAAAGGGCAATAGTAAACTGATGCTTAGCAAACACTACTAACCAAATGCATAATAATATCAATAAAGTGAACTGAGGTGCTGGATAGTACAGGTAAAGATGGACTCTTTTATACATTTCCAAATCACAAAACTCAAACTCAACTAACCTCCCTCCTCCCAGAAAGAGCAGGCCCAGAGCCATGTGATGGGCCATGTGGAAGCCATAATTCATCTCGCCAAAGGTACGTTTGTGGAGGAAGCGGCACAGCTGCAACACTTTCAAGTTCCCTGATCCAGCCATCACCATTGAAACTGCCAGGAGGACCATGCTTAAACACGTCTGCAGGTTATACTGCCCTGTCTGGAGGAGACCGGACGTTGTGTGAATAAATATTTGTGGTTACATGACGATGTTTGCCTTCCATGCAAACCAATGCTTACCACCGTAGCCGTGGAGGTCGTCAGACACTGCATGAAATTTCTGGCAAATTTGTACTGATGGAGAAAGAAAACATTAAGAACATTCAGAGAACTTTCAGAAAGATCTCAAAACTGCAAGTGGGAAGTAAACGTCGACTTACTAAGCAGTCAAAAGCATCTGAATTTGCAGACCCAGCAAACCGAAATCCCACGGCCAGGCAGCCTCCAGCAATTATATAATCGTGAGCTTGACTGTGGAAACAGTGACAGAAGTCTGCCTTATTTCACTCATCCAGTCATCAAAGGAACAACAACTCATTGGAAAGTCATAATAGAAAACACCTCCATATGGGTGAGAAATAGTCTGTGGGTATGAGGATCTCCTATAAATCACACGATCAATACATCGTAGAGAATCTGCTGCTACTCACACTAAGGTCTCCATGTTGAGATCCTCAGAGTTGGACGTCTGCTCCTGGTTTCCGATGTTTTCTTTGATGATCTGAAAACACAAAAGCTTATTTGTAGTGTTAATCATATTTGGGAGTCTGACACTGTCTACATGACATGTCACATCATCTCTGTTCACTGAGCCTAATTAAGTGTAAGCTCAATGCTAGAAACAAAGTACCTTTCAAGGAAAGTCTGTTCACTTGGAGGCCATATTTGCAATGCTTTCGGACAGCTATTTTTGGGCATACAAGACTAAAGTCTAACTATTTAAATGGGGAAATATTGAAATCTCAAAAACTTCTTGAGAAACTCAATCAAATGGCCATATTGCACACAGCAGTAACTTCCAATCATAGTAATAAGAGTGCACTGTCTTGGAAAATCTATCATCTTTGGCTAGAATTCAGTTAAATGGAAGGTTTTTTTATCCCTCTTTATTTAAAATAGTATCTATTTATGTTTTTTGTAAATGTCCAAATTTTCCATTGACCTACACTGATAGAGTTTTCACCATTCAAACATTCTCGGCAGTGATAATGTCATCGATATTTGAATACTGAATTGTGATAGATTTTACAAAAAAATTTGCATGAAAAAAATGTGAAAATAAAAGCAACTAAATTAACAGAAACTGTTGTTTTTTTAAACATTGTTGCGTGATTTTCTAAAGCCGATTTGCAACATCATGATGAAATGACTTCACGATTAAAAAAGCTCTTCTCAATGACCTTCCTCTCCCTCCTCTCTTGCTCAATGACCTGCGCTCCACCTCTACGGCTGAAGTGACCAAACAGCTCTGCGTTTTGCAACACAAGCGTTGCTTAATACTTGACCAACCTTGAACTCACAGGGGAACAGGAAGCGAAAACATGACCTGAGGCAAAAATGTGCTTCCTCTTGAGAAACTAGTTGGAAACAGGACTCAATATTGGATGAGCCCCTGCAGTGTGTTAGATCTCTAACGTACCTGAGGCACATTACTGGTCACCCAATCGGCATTGGGAAAGATCTCGTCCCACATGATAAGACATCTGGCCAGCGTCTGTAGAGATGACAAAGACACAGATACTAAACAAAGAGTTTGCTATGAATAAACATTTTACGCTGAATTGTAAAATAGGACATTTCTGTACACCCCCTTTCTTTTGAAAGCATTCATGTTTATTGGTTGAGTCCTGTGTGACACAGGCTCTGTTCCAAAACGTAATGAGCTGGCTTGCCTACTTGGCAGTTTCCTTCTAAGGAGCCATTCACATCAAATGCATTTTTGTTTAGAAACTTGACATGCAGAAAAGTGGAATTAACAAAGCATGTTTTTTTAAGTTGAACTTCTTTTTAACTTGACAGTGTTCTAAAAACGAGGCCCTCGTGCACTAAATGCTGTAAAAGAGGAAATGGAAGTGCAATGGTCAAAGGCATCCATCTAGTGCAGTTGTCAACCAATGCATTGACAAGGCCCTTATTGGGCATTTTTAAATCAATATTTCTTCAGTTTCACAGATAAGTGGGACTTTTATTTTGACTTTTTTATCTAAAGCATAAATCAGTTTATTGTTATAAGTAAAAAAAATAAAATTAAGTAGATTAATTTTCAAATAATTTATTGAATATTTTAGCAAATATTATGCAAAATAAATACAGATTTTTAATGCAGAAATTGTTATACATCTTTATTTAATATCTCACATTGATATCGTATTTAGGCCTACATTGGCTTGATTTCATTGGCCATACAAATATCATCCATGTCGACCACTACTTTTTTTACTATGAAGGGCCAAAAATGTCATTTTGTTCAACTTTATTATATTAAAATAGTATTTATTTATATTAACTATATTTCAATGCAAAAATAAAACAAAAAACATTTACGAGTGGGGTAAAAGCTCATGGGAGAAATTGTAACTGGCGTATAAATTACATAACATACTAAATATTTTTTTGTAACTAGAATAAACTATTCCAATTGATACTTTTTAGTACTGAATGAATTACATTTGTAAACATCCATCTTGGATTTGGTCATTTTTACCTGTACAAACAGTCGGTGATACTGCTTGATATTTCAAACTGGTATTTATAATATTATTTTAATTTGTTATAATAATCATAAACACACTGGCTTGTCGGGCAAATAGTTTTATGGTTCACCGCACTTTGTAATTCTGTTATTTATTTACATATAGCGTCTAATGAATTGCAAGTATCAAATTCCACATTGCAAAATAAAATAATATTTCCACATTGCACAATAAAGGGGATATGCAGGACTCCTATTGAATTTGGTCAAACTAATATATCTTTAAAGGCAGCATCAAATGCAACCTTTCGGTACATTCTTAAAATGTAGTCTACGAAGGCAGCACTTTAGGTTTTGGAAAGGTTTCATAGTCAGAAGGCCAGAGAAGAATCTGAGAAGGAAGTGACCTTCATGTTGGTTAACCAGCACAACAGGCATATGTTGCTTGAAAAGCCATCGTAAAACATGAGAACACTTGGTAAAAAAGTGTGACTGAACCCAATGTGAGGTGTTAATGTGTAAGTCCCTGTGAGCCCAGAGGCACGAATGAACTTCTGATGACTGTAAGCCCTGTAACGCTCTCTCACCCTCAGCAGCAAAAACTCAGGCTTGATGAAGTCCAGCAGGAACATGGTGTCCGGGGCTTTCAGCCAATCAGCTATAGACCTGGAGGGGACCAGAGAGACAGGTGTGAATGTGAGAGAGCAGACAGAACCGAAAAAGGCCTTGCACTGAACATAAGAGCTGAAGATGTCAGCCTTTTTTACACAGAAAGAGACTGTCATGATTCACAATGAATAATGGATTTTACTTTAAAGGTCAAGAGTATGATTATTGGGAAATATTCTTTCTTATCCTGTATAATTTGCACACAGACAACTATATCTAATTTGTAAGTTGACTTTCCGGAGACTTTCATCAAAAGATTGTTTGTTTGAGAAGCCTGTCAATTTCTACATCAACCAAAGTTGCACATTTGAGGCAAAGGGTTTGCGCAACAATTAAAGACAAAAGTGAGCAGACGGGGCAGTAAAGCCATAAAATCATAATACTTGCAATAGCATATGCTGCTGATAGTGTAGCGTTGTTATTATTCACTATTATGAAAATAATTTTCAGCAACTGACAAATCTGAAATGAAATAATCTAAATATGAAAGATTAAAAATAAAAATGAGTAATATTGTCTAGGCAACTAACTGAAATAAGAATTAATATTAAAGCTTTACAGAAATATTTCAGTAATAAGTAGTACAAATGATAAATGCAACATACAATTTGTAAAATTAAAATTAAAACTGAAAGTATAAAAATAAAGCGTAACTCAACATATTAATAAATAATAGTTTATTGATAACACTGCTAGTGGCACAGAAATGACACATTTCACTTTGATGCATAACGTCACGATGTGTTTCTTTGGGTTTTCATTTAGAAATGAAACTAAAGAAGGCGAATGAAGAAACAAAACTCACCTATTGTTTGTCTTCAGGTAAATCATGGCGAGGGCAAGTGTTGCACCAGGACAGGTCACGTCCACATTGATAGTGTCACCCTCCTAATAAAAACAGTTACATTTAATGTTTTTAACATTATTAGATTAATCCCACCTAACATTAAAGTTTTTAAATATACTTTTGCATTGCAATAATTTCACATTCAATGTACAAACAACATAAAGACAGTATATTTCTGTAATATTTGTTTAATGGCATAATTTTTTTATGACTGAAGGCCAGTATCACTGATACCAATATTGAACTCTCTATAAATTTGCACCCCCTTCCCAATATTCAGCCATTGACTATAGCATTTAACATTACAGTATAATTGAGAACTATTCATTTAATTTTTAAATGTATTTTACTTCAAATTTAAGTGATCTTAAAACAATCTTCACATAAACCCATTATAATAAATGTCATATTTACCTATGCCCTTTAGCAGAAATATAGAGAAATTCAAATTAAGTTATCAAACACTAAATGAATCCTTAAAGCTATAAAAGCAATGTTTTCTTCTTTGTCCTTTGATGAACAGACTTCAGGTTATTGGGTTATTTCTTTAAGAGCTGCTGCTGCTGAACGTGACACGGATCTGACACGCATCATATTTTCTCTCAACTCTTTCTACCTTTTCTGACCCTCTTCAGGTCTTAAATTCTCTACTAATGAACTGACGAGTTAAATCAGATGTGTTAGATGAAGAAGACTTGCTAAGCAGCCAAGCACTTGAAGTGCTTGGCTGCTCCAGGACCCTTTTGAATACGATTTCAAGTTATTAAATGTGTCTCATATAAAATATATTACATGAATGCACAGTTTTAAGGCAGCTTTAATAGCCTTTTTGTTAACCTCATGACCACGACATTGCATGCACAGTTTATTTTGTGCTTTGATATGAAAAGATACAGGCTATAGCGCGCGCCGGCACCTTTGTGTGTATATTGAAGATCACGCACTACGAGCACAGTACTGTTTCCACGCTCGATTGACTCGCACCTGCCGCTGAAGTGAAGTGGAGCGTGCGTCTGAAACATTTTCCCGTTTGTTGTGGATGTAAAGACTTTCTGCGACTGAACAAAAGGCACTTCTTATCAAGAGAAAAAGTGACAGGAGCAGCAGTTGTGAGAGGGGTGGCCAAGCCTGGCCCCGCCCCGCGTTAAATATTTTTAACCCGTTAAACTTAAAAAATAAATCGCCTGCGTTAACGAGCTAATTTTGACATCACTAATATATATATGTATTGAACCTGGGAAATTTGTACAATTAGCCATACTTTCATTTATCGTCACATACTGTTCACTGCACCAGATAAATAGTATGCAACAGACCGCGTATTAGCGTTGTGTTCTGAACAACACTTGCCTTCTCACAATAATTGAAACTGTCAAACACGACCACATGAGAGGTGTGGCATTATTCTCAGCACAAAAAAATCTCTAGATGAATACATGCTCTTTAATGGTTATGTAATGACTCCACCTTGATCTGATAGCTGGGAGACTTGTGTTTCTCTCTGTTGATGCCAGCATGCGTGCGCCGATGACCTCCCACCATATACTGATAGAGCTGCTCGGGCACGTTCAGGTCGGTCATCCCGATCAGGTTACTGCCGTGCTGCAGAGAGCAAACAGCTGGGTCAGCGTGGGAATAATTCTGGTTCCCATCTCCCACAGATGAACACAATGCACGCTTTTGCTGAACGAGTCTGCATGCTTTCATAATAAACACCGCTACTTCAAAATACTAATATATATAAATGACTGCAGATGGCATTTCAAATATTATCTGTATAATCAGATTTTTTGTAAATAGCACATAATTTGTGTGCATGATAATGTGTTTATGGGTAATTAACTCTAAAAATATTCAAAAACTGCGCTTAGATCAAATATATAATTTTATTTAAATCTTATTCTATTTTAATTATACTTTATTAAATTCAAATCAGTTCAATTCTTCAATTATACATTTGTTACTATATAATATTACAAACATTAATTCTATTTTTTTATATATAATTAATTATATTAATAAATATTTATTTATTTATTTAAAATGTATTAATTTATTTATATATTTATTTAAAATTTATTATATATTTATATTTTTTCCATGAAATAAATGTAATAAAAACATATATAACATTAAAATTTTTATACTGATTATACCAAAAAAAATCTACTTCAGAAAGACCTTTGAGAAGTTGTACACTGGACAGGACTAAAGACAACAATGATAGTGTGTGTTCATTTTATTTCTGTTGAAAAAGTGGATAATTTAGGGAGTGACGTTTCAGGCTATTGTGCTCCTTCAAGTTGGTTGCTGTTGTTGCTGACTATGGAAGCAAAAGGATAAGATTTGGAAACACACTCACCCCCAGGCAGACCATGCCAAGTGCCAGTCCTGCTGCTAGGGAGTAGGACTCTCTATCCGTACAGTACTCCATCTCAGGACCAGGTGGACGTCCTTGGGAACAACACAACACACAGCTGTTACAGACTCAGATATGACACTACACTCAACAGTTCAATCATGAATGAGCACAACTGAGAACAGCTCGTTTCATTTCAGGCCATCACACACACTAACCGATCTCTGCCAGCAACACCTCTGCGTTGTGCCTGTGGCCGGTGCCCTGGTAAACCAGACCGATGCCGACCACAGCGGCCACTTGCACGCTGTGAGGCACATCCAGCTCTGTGGAGGTGGGTGGCAGCAGCGCGGGAATGTGGATGCTTAGCAGACGGGTGATGGACATGTCCATGGTGCCCAGTTTGGCAGCCGAGACACCCAGCAGCAGCCCGATACTCGTCATCTCGTGACCCTGATTCAGAGACAAAAAATTGTTTTATATATATATATATATATACATACACACACATACATGCATGCATGTATACACACACACACACATAAACATATATATATGTATATGTGTGTGTGTGTGTGTGTGTGTGTGTGTGTGTGTGTGTGTGTGTGTGTGTGTATATACATGCATGCATGCATGCATGTATGTGTATGAATATATATATATATATATGTGTGTGTGCGTATATATATATATAAAATATGTAATTATATTATTCACGATATAAGAATGTTTAACCAATATTTGTGTGTGCTATACCTTAATATGATTATCACCACATCATGGAATGCTAATCTAATGATAAATGCTAAACAGAGAGAATACTAAACTTATTTAATAGCAGCAACGACTTGCATCCTATAGTGTCGTCCCAAATATTGCAAGCTAGATTAGCAACATGGTAGAGTCAATCTGTGATTTTTGCATAAAGCTTTATGTGGTGCATGTGTTGCTGCCTATGTAGCGCACTGCAAATCAGTCACTTGAGGTTCAATTACAGTTGGAGGCTGTCTTATAAAATAGCTCCCCATGTAGCGGCATAGAGCCAGGCAGATTTGAAAGCAGAATCAGTGTGTCCATATCTCATGATCGGAGGAAACGTCCAAATTGTAATCTCTCTCCATTCAAGCACAGAATGGATTTAGAGTGAGCTGTGCAACCTTGGGACTCAACTAACACGTTATCCATTCATTAAACTCACTCATTCATTCATTTCTACGTGTGCATAAAGTAAAACAGGATGTTTTTCTACCAGATTCTTGTAAAATCGGCAGGAGTACTATCAGAGACTAGAAAGCCGGCCGCAGATCTCAGTGTGAGAGCGGGCAGTGTAAACACCAAACTAGCTAAATGCTCGATATAGCTTATAGATTACAGATACGCTCACCGACCACAGAAAGTATCAACAAAGCCTGGCCTGACTGGAAATGAGAGAGCAGCACACGTTACTGCCCTGTGAACTGTCAGAATGAAACTTAGCTCTACGTTTGCCTTTCATGTGAGAAAAACAACAGGATGAGAGCAAAAAACCCAGAAAACTAGCAAACCTGACAGCTCCGATGATAAAAATGGCGAGATAAGAGATTTACGAGGAGGAGAGGTCTGGTTTTCAGGAAGAGCCTCTATGACCTGTAGGTCCATTAGGAGGAAGAAATAAATTAAACTTCAAGCTTACTTCTGCAGTGCACTACATCACCGAGCATCCAATTCTAACTTAACTTTCTTAATAACTTCTTTAATTCCATTAAAAGCCATTATGATAAATTGGTCTCGTTTTGTTCTTCTGAATAACCACTAGAATTAACATCGCCGGCAAACTCCTGATTCCAACCTAGATCTCCATTATAGATAAGCGCAGGTGACTCACGCAATCTAAGATGAATCATCCTGTTAGCTACACGTGAATGTTTGGATCTGTCACATGCTGCTGTATGGGATTGGTTATCTGGGCCATCTTTAGTAAACATCTGTCTACGTCTTACAGGTGGTCACACTAGATTTTGTTTCTCACTTAAGTCATACACTTGCAAATGCAGTGTTTATTACAAAAAAACAGGGCCTTAGGACAAATCTGAAAAGTCTAAATTAATACAATAAGACGCTTACCCAGTTTTTGTGAAAAGATTGCAGCCTAAGTTGTATGTTCGCATTTTAAAAGCAGTCATTCGTGTGGTTGTCTACATTTCTTTGTGGACCCCACAAAGAGTGTGTACCCCAGGGTTGTTATCATTAACTATAAAACATTTTGAATTGAAATAAAGTGAATATAAATTAAATTGTAATATTTTTTTAAATTATGATTAAATGAAATTACTAAATTTATGATAGGTTAATATAAACAAATTTATAGTAAATACAATTATATATTTTTGTGTTATGAATTAACGTGACTATTAATATATCAATATTCAAATATATTTGAATATACAAATGACAAAAAAAAAACTACAACTAATTGATATTAGAATTAACTAAAAAATGGAAAAATAAAAATAAAAGCTAATTCAAAATATGAATAAAACATTAGCACTTCTAATTATTATATAATACTATATTATAAATAATGACATATCACTGGACCACGGAGAGTGACATCATATTATTTTGCCCTCATTGAATGCAGTGTTACTTTCTAGACCTAAAACTCATTATTGAAGTTCATAATCACTACATCCATCTGAGGCTGTGACTGACCTTGGTGAGGTAGTCATGGATGTTAAGTGTTGCTAGTTTAGTGAGGTGGCCGTTGAGGCCCAGTGCCATGAGGAAACCGGCGTATTCGTTGGCCAGGTCAGCACTTTTGGGTTTGTTGTACGCAATCCAAGCAGATTCCACCTGAGAAGCAGGGGCGATCTTAAGACCAGCCGCCACACCGTTGTGAAAGCTGGGCCAGCTGGTCATGTTGGGCGGCACATCGATGTTACCACTGTTCAGATCCACCATGGTGTTTCTGGGAGGAGCGCGGCCTGGGTGGAGAAGACAAAAGACATTATTCACACTGCATTGTTTGCTGGGTTCAGTAAAAATAACATAAAATAAGAAACTGGTGGCAAAGTGAGGAAAGACATTAAAAGGCAGCAATTTTGTGCACTTTAGCTAGTAAATTACAGAGGAAGAGATTTTTCAATAAAAAATGAATTGTGGGTGCATTTAAAAAAATAATTAAGCTCAAATTTTTTACTAAATAAATTAATGTGATGCAAATTTGTCAATCATACAATAATGAAATGAGTCAAATTTCAGCAATAGTACTAAAAAACTGGGTCTGTTTTAAAAACACAATAACCGTTTATATATTCATCACCAATAAATCCCATTTGTTTCAATCTTAAACATTATATAACTGAATATTGCTTTTTCCACAGCTAGCCATATCTTCACAAAAGTTCATACTGTTTAACCAAATACACTGACTTGTTTTCACAATGATCAGATTTATTATGATTCTAAACCATTAAAAACTGCTCGATCTTGCAGGTTTGCACTTCACAACATCAGAAAGATCAGGCCCTTCCTTACACCGCATGCTGCACAACTGCTTGTCCAGGCCCTTGTCATTTCTAGACTGGACTACTGCAATGCTCTTCTGGCTGGACTTCCATCAAACACAATCAAACCTCTACAAATGATTCAGAATGCAGCGGCACGACTGGTCTTCAACGAGCCCAAAAGAGCACATGTTACATCCTCTCTTTGTCTCCTTGCACTGGCTCCCGGTTGCAGCTCGCATCCAGTTCAAGACACTGATGCTTGCATATAGAACAACCACAGGCTCAGCACCCGCTAACTTCCACTCACTATTATGAATCTACATCCCCTCCAGAAGCCCCGCCCACTTCCACTCACTATTACGAATCTACATCCCCTCCAGAAGCCTGAGATCTGCAAGCGTCGCCTCGTGGTGCCATCACAGAGAGGCACAAAATCACTCTCCAGAACGTTTTCATTCACCGTGCTGAATCCCTGACAATTTTCAAGCGATGCCTGAAAACTCATCTCTTCCGTCTTCACTTGATTTCATCTTTAAAAAATAAATAAAAATAAAAACCTCCTTTCCTAAACTTTGCTCTTTTTCCCTTAACCTCTCGCTAGAATTTGCTCTGAACAATGCCTAGAAATTTGTATTACAAGTACTTCCTGTGTCTGTTTGCCTCTTTATAATGTATCACTTATTGTATTCCTCAATTGTAAGTCGCTTTGGATGAAAGCGTCTGCTAAATGAATAAATGTAACTATGCAATTCAAATACATAAATATTCCTTTTTGAATATTTTTTGGAGTGTGGTCGCTAGAGTGTTGCTACACAGTTGCTAGGATGTCTGGATCATTAACTTAGCAGCCTAATTTAAAAAAGGCCATCCAACAGCAAAGACCACTAAGGGTCCTGGCCAAATGTTTTCTTTTCAACTGATGTGAAATTGTCGAAGACAGAGTGAAAGATATAATGCTGGGGTGGGAGGTTTGCAACGTCTGGTCACAGTTACTGCCAAACTAAATTCAACAGGGCTCCTAAAAACTGATTTCCTGTCCTGTAAATCTATTCATTAGGACACTTCAAAAGCATGGGCGATGGTTTATGAGAGTACCAGTCAGGTTGAGTTTGGGCACAGGGAGTGGTTCGGTTGGCACAGGATGGTATGAGAACAGAGTGAAGAGTCCCCGTCCCACCGGAAGGGCCATGGTGCGCTGGCACAACTGCAGCAGCCTGCAACAAATATAAGAAGACCAATGCTGAATTTAGTGTAGAGTGTAGAGAATGGCACAGATCTAAAGAAGAACACTTCCAGGGTTCATTGCAGCATATTTGTGTTTACTTTCTTCACTTAGTTCTTTAAAGATTCTTTCAGAAACCTACACACTTCAAATTAAAGGTTAAAAAGTAGGTTTTTGGGCAGTTTTGGCAGCGAAGCCACAGTAGAATCATACAGTTCTTCAATTTATTATTTTTTTTTTCTTATCTAAAGAACCTTTTTCCACAATACGCTCTTAGAAATAAAGGTTCTTTATTGGCATTGATGTAATCGATCCATGGAATCTTTTCACTGCACAAAAGGCTCTTCATAGTGAAAACAAGTTTCTGTAGATTTTTACAATGTTCTTCACACTAATTAAAAATGCATTATTCACTGAGAGGTTCTTTGGGGAACTGCAAATGGATCTTCTATGGCATCGCTGAAAGAAAAAAACTTTTGAAATCTTTACATTGATAATATTTTTGTGTGTAACTTGGATGTTAAAGGTTCTTCATGGAGCCATAGATGAAAATAAAGAACCGTTAAGAGTAAATGTTATAGAAGAACTGTCTTTGGTTCCCCAAAGAACCTTTCTGTGAACAGCTCCTAAAATAACCCTTTTTTCCTAATCTAAAGAACCTTTTTCCACTATAAAGAACCTTTTGTGGAATGAAAAGTTTCCGTGAATGTTAAAGGTTCTTCGTGGAACCATAAGAGGCTTTCGCACAGCGTAGTTCTAGGAACTAGCCATTAGGGTGGTTCCTACAGAACCAATTTCTCCCTTGGGCCGTTTTCCTGATTGCATTCGCACCGGCAGCAGGAACTTTGAAGCGGCCAACAGCGAAGTCTTTATGCACAGCTATCAAGGCTGAGAAAAAAACATAACACTGCAGACAACAGGGATATGCCATTAACGCCGTTCTCCATGTTCATGGAGTAAGTATTTTTACTTTTTCAATTTTCAATTTTGCTTTTAAAGATGCCGGGGAGCTGGTGTTTCGTATGCGTTTGGCCAATCAACGTCCCTGGTAGTTCCTATAAAACTGTTTTAGACCCTACTCTGAAGTAGCTCTGAAGCTAATTTAGTTCCTCCAAACAGAGTTCGTAGAACTAAAACCGTTCCTAGTTCCTGCGGTGCGAACAGACCGAAATGTGGGTACTTCCGCCAATAGTTCTAGGAACTATGAAAGGTTTCTCCGGTGCGGAAGCCCCTATAGATTCCAATAAAGAACCTTTATTTTTAACAGTAATTGTTATAGAAGAACTATCTTTAGTTCCCCAAAGATCCTTTCTGTGAACAGTTCCTAAAAGAACCCTTTTTTCCCAAATGTAAAGAACCTTTTTCCACTATAAAGGACCTTTTGTGGAATGAAAAGGTTCCGTGGATGTAAAAGGTTCTTAACAGAACCATTGATGATTGCCAATAAAGAACATTTTGTTTTAATGCTGAACATGCTCACTTGTTCTCTTTCTCCTCTATGTACTCATGGTCACTGACTTCAGGCAGGTGGGGCACATTGACCCGGACGGGTCTGGAGCTCTGGAGCAGACGGCGGACCTCCTGCACCCTCAGATCCTGACTCCAGATCAGCCCCGTCACCTCTGGGTGCAGGTCTGTCATACCGTCCTCCTCCTCGTCGGCTTCACTGATGACTGGTGGCTCAAGCATAACATTCAGACCCACAGTCTAGAGAAAACACAAACACACTGAATGAGCAATGAAATTACATTGTCCTTGTGTGTGGACAATTCAGTTCTTTTATAACTACTTTATAATGCAGCATTCACTTCATCACTTCAGAATAACAGTAATTACACTAGAAAATACTGTTATTCATGTCTTCAGCTCTATTCGGACAGTAGATGTTTTAACATCCAGGAGACACTAATTCAACAGTGTTTTTAGAAAGACAAAAATGTATAAGCTTTATAAATTAGTTTTGAGCCCTGCTAAGTGCCCTAGGTTTCTATTTGACACTGTGTATGATAATGAATAAGCAAGTGTGAACATATGAATAATATAAGTAACATTTTTAAATGGAAGCACGGTCAAAATGAAAGCAACAGTTAAAATAGTCAGGCACCTTTGTAAAATGTTTTGGTCTTATACGTTTTATTCTTTTACTATTGTCTTAATACAGTATAATTTACATTTGATCTAGTAAAAACAGTGCTGCTGTTGTTAACTAAATCCATGTTGAGCATTATTAAAAATACTTTTCGGTAACTGAAATAAAATATTAAATGAAAAACTTGACCTTAGAAAAAATTTATGTGAAGTACTAAAATTACTGAAACTAAAAAATAAAGCTACATAAAAATGGTTTTAAAAAAACACAAAAACTAATGAATATTACAAAAGCACAAACTAATCTAAAATGTAGTGCTGTCAAACAATTAATCTCATCCAAAATATAAGTTTTTGCTTGCATAATGTGTGTGTTCTGTGTATATTTATTATGTATATACAAATACACACAAACACAGTATATATTTTGAAAATATTTACATGTATATATTTATATTCATATAATTAATATTTTATAAATAAATATATTTAATATATAAAAATAAAATGTTTCTTAAATATACATGCATATGTTTGTATTTATATATACATAATAAATATACACAGTACACATACATATATTATGCACACAAAAACGTATTTTGGATGCGATTAATCACGATTAATCATTTGACAGAACTAGCTAAAATTACAATGAAAATATAAAATTAAAAGCAAATTAAAATATTAATACTAAGACTCATTAATACTCATATATTTTCACTTTTCATAACAATAAACCGATAATAATAAAATTCAAATGGCAAAGCAGGATCTCATTTCTTTATATCTGATTCACTTTCTCACCGATTTACGATTGGCTAGAGTCACTTTGTGAGCTTGTCTGGTGAGGTCCTGTCGTCCAATCAAAGCGCAGACCTCCTCAGACCAATCAGAGCAGGGCTGTTCTCTGCACTGGTAGATGGCGTCTCTGATTGGCAGAGCCACACCAAACGGAACAGACTCCAGATCCTTCAGTGTAAATCCTGAGGTAAAAAAACAAGCATGTAAAAGAGTGTGTAGTCACATATCACTCGTGACAGGATATAATTATATATCTAATCTAATGTAAACTACGATAAACCAACAGAGGCTGCAGGATCTGAGCAGGTGGATTTTGACCAGACATCTACATTCAAAGCTAAATTTAATATAAATTTAGGAGCTTTAGTAGAATTGTGAGTCCAGTATAAAGTCGAAAACATATTTTACATGTACTTGAATGTAAATTCGATTTTACTTGTTTTCCGAAATGGGTCTAAATGGAAGTACGCACTGAATTTTTCTGTCTTTCTCCTTCAGGTAAACTACAGTCATGGCAAAGCAACATAATCATGCAAAGTAAATGAAAGTAGAACTGTTTACATGTGTATATCTAGCGTATCTGAATGATTGCAAGATATTTGAAGGAAATTCTATCAGAGTACTACAGTTTGTTTCCATCAGAGAAACAACAATGCATCTTAAATATTGGACCGTGTACTTGTAATGTGCCGGCCAAGCTCTCATATTTGCAAGTGTGTACTTGTGTTGATTGTGTCACTCTGACCTGCAGAGGTCAACCACACCACCAGCTTCTCAGCCAGGCATCCAGATGAAGGTGCGGGCTTCACGCTGCTCTGCCTGAGAAACACACCCCACAATCAAACACACTGGAGAAACTAAATCAGCAGACTATTTATGAAAAACAAACATAAGGCCACATGACAATAAACAAACTATAGGTACCTTCTCAGAAAAGGATCACTCGTGTTTTTCTTTTGCCCTGCGAAAAAAAAGTTAAAAACTATAAGTATACTATACACTCACCTATTCATTTTCCCTTGGTTTTTGCATTATCAAATGTACTTGAAATGCTAGAGTATGAAAAAATAAAATATACACTACCATTCAATAGATTAGGGCCAATTAAAATAAATAAATACCATACTTTTATTCAGCAAGGATGCATTAAATTGATCAAAAGTGACAAAGACATTCATAAAACTACAAAAGATTTCCATTTCCAATAAATGCTTTTCTTGTAAACTTCATATGTATCGTAAACCACAAAAAAAGATATCATGATTTCCACAAAAATATAAAGCAGCATAACTGTTTCTTAAGCAGGAAAACCGTAAAATAAGTATTGTCTGACGCTGAAGACTGAATGATGCTGAAAATTCAGCTTTGCATTACAGGAATTAATTACATTTTACAACATATTCAAATAGAAAATTATTTTAAATTGTAATATTTCAAAACTACTGTTTTTGTGTATAAATAAATGCAGCCTTAGTGAAGATAGGAGACTTCTTTCAATCTCACCACCCCCAAAAACTATTAAATAGTAGAGTAGGTTCAAAAAATACATAAATAAACAGCAAAACATGCTGGTCATCTAATAAGCTTTTGTCCCAGACTCTGACGGTCTAAAATACCTTTTATGTACAAATATTTGAGATGTACAAATGTCTGTGAACTGACTGCAATGAACTTTATTTAAATAATCGTCTGATTATTACAACAGATTATTTATTATGCACTTAGAACAACACTAATGTTAGGCCCTTAATCAAGAAACAAACAAACTTCTGCACACTTCAAAAAATATTACAGAAATTGTTGCATTTAATCTAATAGCACAATTAGTGTTTCATGTGCAAAATTATTTCTCTTTTCTAAAATAACCCATGCACCTAACGGAAGAAAAGTCAGAAAAACTTCATTTTGAGATTGGTCTAGCCTCAAAATTTTAGCTACTTGTTTATTGTTGATGAACAATCTGGTTTTTACATTTATGATACATGGTATCAGTATCGGCCAAAAAGTCTACATTTGTACATCCAAATTACCATCTGTAATGTAATGAATTAATTTATCCTCCTATGTATTAGTGTACATGCTTGACAGGAAGTCTCGTGTCAGGCCTGAGGATGGTAAAGAGCCTCGAATCTCACACAGCCCACCTGCTGACAGCCTGGAGAGGTACTTCAACATGTTTGTGGAGATCGCATCCTCATCTCCGACCACGTACAGGGCATAACTCTGAGGACAGGGCGTACAGAAAGATAGTATTAACAGTGGGACAGCACCTGCGCGGTTTTGGTTTGTTGCGGTCATGACAGTCGTGTGAGGGGAGAATGAACATGTTTCATCATGACACAATGCAGGAGCGCAGTCATGCATGCATAACAACCGCAGATCACAGGTAATGCGCCTCATTCAGAACATCGGATGTCAATTATTATGAGTAAAGACTAATAAAAATGACAAAAGCACAAAATCAGCAAAATGCATTTCAGAAATTAAGCAGGAAGACAATATGGAGTAATTGGTATTATATTGGCTTGAAATCTGTTCCAATGTTTCATTGCAAAACCTTTTTATTAAGTGAAATAAAGCTAAAATAAAATAAAACATACTCGATGAAAAAGTAAAAATTGAAAAATTGTAAATGTTTCCTTGGCAACTAGATTAAATAAGCTTAAGCACTAAAATAAAAATTTATAAAATCATCATATACAAAAAAGAATAAAATATTAATTTTTGCCTTTAATTAAGTCTACACTGAAGTACTAAAATTCAGAAACTTCTCAAATTTACGGAATTAATACTAAAACTGAAATAAAAATACATAGAATTTTTTTAAATGCCAAAAGCACAAAATTAAAATAAGAAAATTATCATAAAAACTCAAAATATAGCTTATTCAAAATGTTAATGAAAACTACAACAGCCTAAGTAATACTACAAAAACACTTGTCTGTTCACTGACCAAGTTAACCTTGCGGATAACTAGCTTTACTTACAGTTACTTATAGTGGCTTGTGAGCATGCCTTGAAATCACTAATTACCTGATTTAACTTTAGCACATCCAATAACTAGTACTCTCTCACAAATTATGCTTATATAATTCAACCCGGTACTCAAATACTTCTGAACAGACTGTGAATATACAGGCAGAGACTTTCATTCAACGTGCTTTGAGTGAAATTTGTAAAAGTCTAACAACATTTATTTCTCTTTAGGATAGATATGGCTCTGGTCATTTCTTCATTGTCTAAGGGTCTATTTCACCTGTTTAAGTGTCCAAACCAGTGAAAATCTGATATCTTAGAAAAGGGACACCAGACCTCTCCTCAACCCACTCCGCAAAAACACAACTCTATGCACCGTATGAGACACAGTAATGCTGATGCTTTCCTTAGCAATTACCACTAAATATAATAGGGAGAAAGAAAGGGGTTGGAAAAGAGAGAGAGAATGAGACAGGCAGTGGGAGTGTAAGTACAGAGGGATAAAATGGATGCTCTAATGTTCTGGACTCTAATCTAAGCGACGGTAAACATGGCCCATAATTGCGTAACGGTTTGTCAGCACCTCGGTGGGGTTGTGCGTCACTTCGTTTTGCCTGATGGAAGGAAGTACAAAACAAACACACATCATGACACCCGTGACCTCTCCTATCGCCCTCTCGAGTGATTCAGACCACCACTTCCACAGACTAATTAAGGTGGGGCATCTGTGCCGCTCATGTACACACTCACAGGACGCCCAGGGACGACTCGGTGCTGGCAAAATGTCATTATGATTAGCTTGCAGCACTTTGCCATCTAACTGCTTGACATTTCTATAGAACATGTGTGTGAGTTAAGGGCAGGACAGCCGGTTCCTCTGCTCACTGTTAGCGCCCCCTGTTGGGCATCATCCAACACCCGTTCAGAAGATTGGGGTCAGATAGATTGTTTTAAAGTAATTAATACGTTTATTCAGAATAGATGCAATATTGTGATCAAAAGTGACAGCAAATACATTTATAATGTAACAAAGGATTTTTATTTAATACATGCTCTTTGCAACTTTGTTAATTAAATGCTCTTGAAAAATAAAATTAATAAGTTTCCACAAAAATATGAAGCAGTACAATGGGTTAAAACACCGATAATAATAAAAAAAAGATTTTGAGCAGATAATCAAAACCCGAATGATTTCTGAAGATCACGTGACACTGAAGACTGGAGTAATGATGCTGAAAATTCAGCTTTGCATCACAGGAATAAATTACATTTTACACTATATTTAAATAAAAAACAGTTATATTAAAATTTCTGTTTATTTCTGTTTTTATTTATTATTATTTTTGATTATATAAATGTAGCCTCGGTGAACATAGAATCTTAAAATAAAAATCTTACCAAATGTTGAACTGTATCTGCAATGCTCTGGGATTGAAAATCAGATTTAACTGCAGTTTATTCTATAAATTACTATTACGTCAATCTCCAATTATGTTATTGGTCACAGTCAGCAGGCAGTAATAACACTAATTTTCACAAACCGTTAAACAAAGCTTCATTTGGAGATGGACATCATTGAATGTAATGTCAGCGTGCAGCTCAGCGAGTGAGTCAGAACCACTCTGATCCAGTGAGGTTATAGAGTTAAAGATTCGTCAGACTGATTCAAACCGAGTTTGGAAGGCTTTTTGAATGATTCACTGAAATAATTCTCATAACAGTGCATTTGTGAATTGGACTAAACTGGTCAGACTGTAGAGGATACAGATGTGAGCACCTGTAATTTTCAGGAGTCATCTGGGTTGGTGAATACAGATGGAGTGCACCTATAAAACCAGGATCATATTCTGTGGCACAGGGAGGATTTGGGTCCTTACCAGCACCAGTAGTTTGGTTCTCTCGCAGATGCCGGGCAGATAAGGAAAAGGCGCCACATCTTGCCCTCTCAAACAGCGACTGAGCCAGCTGAACACACACGGGCCCTCCCCATCCAGGAACACCGGCCAAGTCATCAGCTCCATCTGAGCTGCACATGGATGAAAGACATGACAGTAGAATAGAAATATTAATAGAACAGCATTTGTATATATAAAAATGTAACCGTGAGTAATTTAATGCATCCTTGCTGAATACAATTATTAAATGAATGCTGATTAATTTCATTTTAAGCATTTATTTGAAAAATATTATTTGGTAACACTTTATTTTAAGGTGTCCTTGTGACACATATTACATGCACTTACTATTATAATAACAATTAATTATGCATAATTACATGCAAGTAACCCTAAGCCAAACCCTATAGTAAGTAGTACATGTAGTTAATATTACTCCATACTTAAATGTATAATTACACTGCAACAAGGACACCTTAAAATAAAGTGTAACCAAAAAATATATTTAATACACCCTTACATTAATTCATCCTTGTATAATTTCTTTCAAAACCTTCAAACATTACTGAAAAGTATTTGTGACATACTCTCCTGTTCAGGTTATTATTGTTAACTAAAACTATTAAAACATTTCTGTTTATTGAAATAAATATAAAATAAAATAAAATCTTAGATTACTTTTTTTCAGGTATTTGCCAAGGCAACATTTCTAATTTGCATTTAGTTTAAGTTGAAGCACTAAAATTGCTAACTGGAAATTCAATTAATACATTTTTATTTCAGTTCTAGTTTTTATTTAAGCTAAATAGTAAGAGTAATAGTACTGGTCTTTAAAAGTAATAGAAATTGCAGAAGCACACAAAAAAACAACTAAAAACTAAAATAAAATGACAGAAGCTAAAATTAAAAGCTAATTAGAAATATTAGTTAAAACTATAATCATATATGAATAATACTATACTTAACACTGGTTCAGGGGCGTGTACATAATGATATACAAGACAAGATCTTAACTGAAAATGCCTGTGTTACACCTTTTCCTTGGGTTTTTATAACCTTAAGTCGAGAAGTTGAAAAATGTAATGTCTATTTGATGTGTCAACAAGGACTGTCACTCAAACCCTAAACATGGCTTGAAAGCGCATCGGGCTGAACTGCTCCTAACAAGTCAGCACTGTCTGGTAAATGAATAAAATGCCTTTAGCTGCTAATGAGCGGCCCCGACCGCATTGATCGGCCTCGTACCTTGATCAATCACGCAGGCCTCCTTGAACGTTTTGATGAATGAGGGGTAATCGCGCCAGTACAGATCAATGAAATCCTCCAGTTGCAGGTCCCTAATGAAACGAGATAAAAAAAAATGATTAGTGGGCGAAAGAGTCATCAGACGGTCAATGTATACACTAAAACTAGTATAAGAGCGTGACTCATACGGCACAGTGTAACAAACTGCATGATTAATGGATGTGTGGTATGACTGCTATACATCTCAAGACTTCTTACTAATGCTAACAGTGTGGTATTCAACAATATTGATTTTTATTTGTACACCAAGTAATAAAGTAAAAAATACAGTAATAATGTTTGGGTTCCTATAAACAGGTTCGAAACATGATCTAGCTTTGGGTACAACCTCCTGCTTCTTCCAGTTTCTCACAAAATATGGGCTTTACTTCAGTCAGTGTGAGTCAATATCATCAGATATATAAAAATGTGTAATGTCATTACATATATGAATGAATTAAATGATAAATCTCTCTTTGTTATGAATGAATTGAGAATACAGGATGGTTTCAAACTGACTGTCAGCTCCATCTACAGAAGAAAACGGGAGATTTAATTACACTATATCTGACAAGATTGACAAAAAGTAAAGACACATCTGTGCAATCTTAAAAAATGAGGTGTATTTTGTCAGAATGTAGAAATCAATAATATTTAAAATAAAAAATAAATGTATAATTGTTTTTTATTATTAGGTTTTATCTATATGAAATACATAAGTATGTTGATTATAGACTATATATAAATAAATAATTTTAAAATATGTTTTATTTTATATACAGTATTTGATTATACAGATTGATGTTGACTACATATGAATATAAAAATAAATAAATGAAAAACGTGTTTCAAACGTGTAACACTAACAAGTAACATGACACCGGGGAGAGAAAATGGCTAATTGAGCCCAATTTGGACATTTTCACTTAGGGGTGTACTCACTTTTGTGGCCAGCGGTTTAGACATTAACGGCTGTGTGTTGAGTTATTTTAAGGGGACAGCAAATTTACACTGTAATACAAGCTGTACACTCACTACTTTACGTTGTAGCAAAGTGTAATTTCTTCAGTGTTGTCACATGAAAAGATATAATAAATTATTTACAAAAGATGTGAGGGGTGTACTCACTTCTGTGAGCTACTGTATATTATAAGTTATAAAATAAAAGCTTTATTGTATTTATATTATAATATACTAAAATAAGATACAATATAAATTACACATTTATATATTTTTACTTCATAATAATTTATAATAATATTGATAGAATGAATAAACATGAAAGTGAAAATATATCCATTTCTAAAACTAACAGTTAAAATTGTGCAACATATTTTGCACCATGACTCAATAACTAATTAGGTTGAAATTATGTTTTTTGACTGTGAAAAAAGTCATTTTTGAGCAAATACATACATCGAGATATGTATCCAATATCATCAAAAGACTAAAAAATATTGAGATAAATATTACTCAGCCCTAATGCTGACCTACAAACAAC
Source organism: Oxygymnocypris stewartii (assembly GCA_003573665.1). Taxonomy (NCBI): domain Eukaryota; kingdom Metazoa; phylum Chordata; class Actinopteri; order Cypriniformes; family Cyprinidae; genus Oxygymnocypris; species Oxygymnocypris stewartii. The sequence continues at coordinate 25,445 of QVTF01006442.1, forward strand.
AAGCCCAAACAATACGCACAAGCCAAAGAGTCAACAGAGGATTATCGTTACAGGCTTATCTGGTCTTCTGTATTATAATACACTGCTTTTAAATTTCAAACCCACACGGGTTCATCAAACAGCAGCCAATTAAACTCTCACTGCTGTTTTGTTCACGTCCACATGACAGCAAGCACTTGACATTTTATTAAACAATGAAATACATTACAGCTATCTCCCAATCCAAAATTAGGATATGCCACAAAGAAAAGCAGCACTGACAATGTGAAGAGGGAGTTTTGAAGAGTTGGGGGACATTACTTGGTTAATCAGGAGGTTAAAAACAAGCTCAGATCTGACCCGCTTCAATTGTTATTATTCCTAGATAAAAGGCAAAAATAAAATAACTAATTACTTGGCCAGCTGTTGCAGCAGCCCGACCAGCGCTCTCGCCCCACTCCGCTGCAGCTCATCCAGCTTCAGGTCTTCATAGAGCAGATGCAGAACGTAGAAGAGCACCGGGATGTGTGGGAAGAGCAGGGCGGACGACTCTAAACCCAGAGCCGACTCGTGGGTATCCACTCCACCGGGGGGGGACACCGGGTCCAGGCCCTGAACGGCCACCGCAGGGTGCAGAGAAACCTGCCAATGGTATTCGGAGCATCGGAGGTATCCCCAATCCTGTTCATGTCAAACAGATGTAGCCATCAATAAACCCCCTCAAAACATCCACAACAGGAACTCAGCAAGGTATATACACACTATAATGCACTACTATACAAAAGTTTGGGGTCAGTAAGATTATATAACGCCTTCAAGCGCTCTTAAGATCCCCAAGATTTAATTTATTTGGTTAAATATACAGTAAAAACAGTAACATTTATTATTATAATGTTAAAAACATTTGCGCTGCTTCATATTTTTGTGGAAACAATGTTACGTTTTATTCAGGATTCTTTGATGAATAGAAAGTTAACTTGAATCTTTTGTAACATTTTAAATGTCTTTACTGTCACTTTTGATCAATTTAATGCATATTTGCTGAATAAAAGTATTAATTTCTTTAAAATAAAACGTCCTGACCCTAAAAATTTTGAACGGAGGTGTATACAGTAAGCTGTATTAGCCTTTCTGTAATAAATCAAATGCAAGTCAAAATTTTGTGCTGCAGTTCATGCTGTTGGGCTACAGATGATCAGACGACAGGAGGGTTTAGACGCTCAAGGGTCTCTGACATGTCTTGGGACACTCACCTCATCTGAACCCGTGTCAGCAGGTCGGGCCTTCTTCGGGGCTATTACTGGGGAGAGTGGCTACTTCAAAATGAAGCTGTGGAGATGACAATCGTGTTAATGATCACTGAAGACAGACAAGTGCTTCATTCACTAACTGCAAACTTCCCTATCAGCCATAAGCCATCTTATAATACAATTTTGTCCAGTGTTTTGTTATAATTTAGTTTTTTGCTAAATTAGTGTTGTTTTATTAGTCTTTTCTCTTGATACATCGGTTTAAATAAAATATTTTGTTGTATAAATAAATACAAATAAATATTTACATTTTCACTGATTTATTAAACTAAATTATACAACATATGCAAGCGCATAAGATCTACAACATTTCTGATTTAATTAAAATCACAACAAAATATTCAAATCAGAAATGAATTGTGCTGGGAAATATATGGTTATATCAATAATTGCAATTTCATTTGTAGAAAATGTTTTAATGTGAAGTTAATAGTTTTCTGCGCTTACCTGACATTTAAAACATGTAAAGTTTTAATTCGGTTAAATGCTTGATCGATCCTAGTGAGCTAGCACAGGCTCAAAGACTGACACAGAGACACTCACATTGCGTGTCCACGTCAGTCGTTCCGTGTTGTAACCCATCATTGTCATTAGACATGTAACAAACAGGCTCCACTCCAGGTGCATGCTGGGACCTCCAGGGGCGTTGTAACTGTTG